>PVLC010047807.1:0-10979 GCA_004027655.1 Graphiurus murinus
CCAGGGCCTCCCGGGAGCACCTGGAGAGGCGTCCTGAGCAGGTCCCCCGGCTTCTGGGATACTTTGACTTACACGCTTTCCCCTGGTCCTTGAGACGCCTTGGCATTTTTTTTATTTAGAGGAATTTTGGGGTTTGAGATCAACAGTACCCCCAGGGTTCCTGGAGGACTATAGTCACCAAAGCTTGTAGCAGAGACTAGTAAATAAGTCCCCGTCACTTCCCGTCCCCCTCCTGCATTTCCTCCGCCTCTTCCCCAGTGTCCCAGAGCCAGGCAGAGGCCGGAGCTGCACCCAGACGACGCCCTCTGCCCTCCGTTCACCTGTCGCTGCTTTGCGAGTCCCAGGTGGCAAAGTGCTTTGAGCTGCTTCTACCTTTCCATATTATATCTTTCTTTTTATTTTTTGGTCCCAAGGCAAAAATGTAGAAAATGTTTATTAGTTCTTCCCTTCTGTCGAGTACCAAGGAGGTTGGCCAGGATTTGCCAAGCGTCTAGAATGTCAAGTGAGAATCTGATTGTCATAACCAGCGTGGCGTGTGTGTGTGTGTGTGTGTGTGTGTGTGTGTGTGTGTGTGTGTTCCCGCACACATGCGCACACGCACAGGCCTGGACCGTGCTGCTGCCCTCGGCATCTTCCCTGACACGCCGCCGGGCCCTTCTGCTGAGACAGAAGGGGACGGCCAGCCAGCTCCTGCGTATGTCTTTCTGAATGAGTGTGACTACCACTGGCCTTCAGAGTTCAAGCTCCTGACAGATATTAAAGAACAATTCACTTATTACAGCTAAACAGAAAAGCATATGGAAAAAGCAAAGGACATTAACATCTGCGCCCAGGCGCCATCTGCTCTCTCTGGCTGGCTTCGCCGCCAGCCGCTCAAGCCTGTCCGCTTTCTGGGGCCTCTCCCTTCTCCCAGGTGAGGACGGCACGCTCCCCTCCACTTCCACCCACCTGTGCACGACACCTGAGGTGTTTTCGAAGTGTGAGGACACGCATGCAACCCACGAGGCTCGGAGGTGGTGATTCCTGGGGCTCAGACTCTGGGTCTGCTTCTTGCTGGCTGTGGGCAGCTAGCAAATGACAGATCCCATGCCTCCGTTTCCTTGTCTGTGAAATGGGGTTAGCAAGAGCAGAGTAGTTGCATCTTGAGGTCCTTTGTGAGGAGGAAATGACATAAGGCCTGTTATCCCAATATTTGGGAGGCTGAGACGGGAGGACTGCAGGTTCAAGGCCAGCGTCAGCAATTTAGCAAGGCCCTCACCAACTTAGCGAGATCCTGTCTTAAAACAAAACAAATAAATAAGTAAATAAATAAATAGGGTAGGAGTATAGGTCGGAGGTAGAATGCCCTTGGGTTCAGTACCCAGTAACACACACACACACACACACACACACACACACACACACACACACACACACACGCTTCCCTGCCTGTATCACATCTTGTATTTTCTAGGTCCTCATACTTGATCCTTCAAATGGCTTGTTGAGCTCCTTATGCAGCAAGGTCCTGCAGCTCCCCAGCAGTTCCTGCCTTCACGTTTACACCCTTAATACCCTCCGCCTCTTGCCCACAAGCCCCCTAAAGAAAGCCAAGCAGTGATTTCATGGAGGCACCGGGAGACACCGGCGCCCTTCCCAGAGCCAGCCACCCAGGGCCAGCTGCCCGCCCGTGCTTAGCCTGCAGCTGCGTCCTCCCTCCCGAGCTGGGCTTTGCCTGCAGGCAGCAAGACAAACCACATGTTGTTATTTTAGTATCTGGTCACCTGTCAGAAACCATTTCTACAAAGGTTTTCCTTCCTTCTCCGCATCCCCAGTGCAGCCACGTTGTCAGAGCTGTGGCAACAGGACAACTCTCGGTCCCTGGCCACGGGAAAGGCGGTTCCGGAACCGGGGTACGGGAAGGGTGGAGGTGAAAGAGGTTGGGTGAGGGTCTTCAACCTGTCTTTTCACATCCCCGTGCCTCAGTTTCTCTTTCTGTAACTTGAGGATGCTGGCAGTGTCTGCCTAGGGCTGCTGGGAGGTCTAAATGCCTTAGTTCTACAAGGAACTGTGAGTGGTTGTTAATATGGGGGTGTAGCTCTGAGGTATGTACCTGAGTTCAAACACAACACACACACACACACACACACACACACAGAAAGACTCCTGTTGATTCCAATGGGCAGGGAAGATTGAAAAGCAGGGGACTCAGTACTTTCCATTTTTACTGCCTCAAGGGCAGAAAAATTGAGAAGAGCAGAAACTAAGGGGAGAGAAGAGATGGGGTGGAGATGCTAACAACCTCTTGAATGAAGCAAGCAATTGGGTTCCCGGTCGCCAAACTTAAAAAACAGACAAAGCAATATTACGTACCGTATACAGGCACACACGTACTAACTGTGTCAGTCAGCTTTCCAACACGGCAACAAATACCCAAGGGGATCAACTTAATGAGAGAAAAGGTTTATCTGAGCTCATGGTTTTGGGGGTTCCAGTTCATGATGGGCTGGATTCATTGTCTTTAGGTCTCCAGTAGTAGGAGGGGGTAGCAGAACAAAATAGTTCACCTCATGGCTGGAGAGTGGAACAGAGGAGGAGGAAGAGGCTGGGGTCCGCTATCCCAGGCACTCTTCCAGTGACCCAAATATCTCTCGCTCGGTTCCACCTCTTAAAGTTTTTACCACCCACCAATCTGTAGACAGAGCCTTTAACACATGGGCCTTTGGGGACATTTAAGGTCCAAACTATAGCATTAACTAAACACCCAAATCATGAAAGTGAACAATAAGCATGGCCCCTGGGTAGAGAGACAGGAAGCACTCAACTACATCTGTGAAGTCCAATTTCCTTAAAGAACTGAATAGACTGCTGGGCATAGTGGCACACGTTTGGCATCCCGGTACTTGGGAGACTGAGACAGGAAGATTGTGGGTTCCAGACCAGCCTCAGGAACTTAATGAGGCCCTTCGCAACTTAGTGAGACTCTGTTTATAAAAAAAATAAAAATAAAAATAAAAATAGAAAAGGGCAGGGGATGTAGCTCAAAGATAGACTCAATCTCCAGTACCACAAAAAAAAAAAAAAAAAAAGAATATGACTGTAATACAATCAATACATGGGGGAGTAGTGGTATGTTATTTTTCTGAACTTTTGAGTAGGTTTTTAAATTATTCCATCCATAAATTCACGTTCTATGAGAAGTTTCTATATTTAAAACATATTTAAATCCATTTTAGGAAGTAGTCGTTCTAAAAATTCAACCTCTGCAGTCCTTTAGCGGTTCGATAACCCTGGCCATGACCCAGGGTGACCACAGAATGATGCAGGGAATGGGGGGGCGTGAGAGATGGACAGGCAGAGGGACAGAGAGAGGACAGCAGGAGGCCGGGGGTGGAGAGACGAGAAGCCGGCACCTCTGAGGGTCTGAATCAGCCCAGGTGCTCCGCACAGCACAGGATGCTGAGCCGGGCAGGGCAGCGCCCCCGCCTGGCTGCTTCCAGGACTCACAGAGTCCTCTTGTCCAGGAACTGATCTCCTGACCACATCCTGCCCTAGCAATAAGAAATAATTCATGTAGGAAGGAGGAGGTCCAGCCTGACCCTCGTGATCTTCTTCAGCTGCCCTCCCAGGTACTGTCAATGACCTAGAGATGGATGGAGCCAGACACTCTAAGACACGGACCCCTTAGTCCACTGTAAACCCCAAGAGTGAGCCCAGCCCGGGTCTGTAATCACAGACCTGTCGGAGATGCCTCCAGAGAAAGTAACAGGCCCTTTCTTAAGATGTTTCCCTCCTACAAGGGCAGTTTATTCCCAGTCTGCGGCTTGAGGGGCTGTGTTGGGTTTAGGTAAGAGCATGGGCTCCCATGGTTTAGACTGCTGAGCTGTGTGGCCCTGAGCAAGTGTCTTCATGTCTCTGAGCCTCTGTTTACTCGTCTGTCAGGAAAGGACAGTCATTACTGTAGTTTGTTTCTCCAGTATGGTCCTATTTAATTATCAGATCAATTCTCTGAGTTGGTTACAACTAGAAGAACCTGTCTTGAGCCACACAGTTCTCAATGGCACAGCGGGGCCGGGCCCCAGCTCCCCTGGCTCCCGCACTCACCTTCCTGACCACTGGGCAGCACTGCCTCTCTGCGGGGCTGCTATGAGGGTGAACTAGGAGGCCATGCAGGCTGCCCTAGTCCAGATGAGGCCAGCTGTGCCGGGCGGGCGGGGCTCCGTCACAAAGCCCCCCATGCCGGGTGTCACCTATGACTGTCCTGCTCTCCCCAGGCCCGTGCATGGACACGTGAATTTCTGTTTTCCTCCTGAAGCCCGGCCAGGAGAGGACAGCTCACAGTTGGCCTCGGTCTCCTCCTCCAAATCCAGACACCCAGGGCTCAGAAGACACTCCCCACGCAGAGAGGGGTCATGACGTCCAGCCACGCATTCTGGCTCTGGACAGACCTGGGTCTAATCCTGCCTGTGTGACCTTGGGTGAGTCACCTAACCTCACCGAGCTTCAGATTGCTCTCGGAGCAAAGGAAGTTAATAGTACTGGTGCAAAAGATCAGTGTGAGGGCAAGGCAAGAGTGTGGTGACGTTGGCAGACAGCAGTGCCTCAAGAGGACTTTGTTACAGCGTTGGGCACACAGTAGGTGCTCTCACGGGGCACTGGTGCTGGATGATGTAGAAGAATCAGACACTGCCAGGGCGCCTGGATGGCGTTGGCGCTTGGCCTGTACTTAGTAGACAGGGCGGGGGCCCCAGTCTTGTTGAGTTCCTTAAGTGGAAAGTCATAACAGTGGTACCAGCTCCAAGGAAAAATAAGTGACCCACCCAGGGGCGTAGGAGCAGCCAAGAGCCCCAGGGAGACGCCCGAGGGACCTCCAGGGCCGAGGACACTAAAGAGCCTCCTGGAGAGGCGTCCTGAGCCCAGGGACGGCAGCCTGGCCCCGGGGCCCCCACGGGAGTGGGTTTCACAGAAGAGGATCTAGCGGCCCTCACACCTGCGGCCCAGAGGGGCTCAGAACCTCCTTCTGCCGGGTGCGTTGCCCAGGTCAGGTTGGTAGAGGGTAAAGGGAGTTTGTCTGAATTCGGCAGGACACAGAAGTCCAGGCAGGGTCGGCCAGGCTGGAAAAGGCGCCATTGGTCAGCCCGCCCAATGAGGAATTTTCTAATAGCAAACTCTCCACGTGGCCTGGACAGCCCGTGTTCACTGAGGAGTCTCGCTGTGCAGGGCCACACAGGAGGGATAGAAGGAGGCAGGGGCAGCCCTGCCCTCCGCCCAGCTTCTGGCTGGCGCAGCTCTGGGCAGGAGAGTCCTAGCTGCTGGACCGGCTAAGATAACCTCTTCCAGCCTCGGTTACCGCATCTCTCAAATGGGCGGATGCAGGTGGATAACGGGGCTCAGCGTTGCTGTGAAGTTCACTGATTGAGCTGTTTGTCGGTCAGTTGTCCACCTCGCTCTATAAAGGTGTAAGTTCCCTGAGAACAGGCATCAGTCTGTCTTATTCAAAGACTTGTCCCTGGTGCTTCAGCCAGTGGGTAGCTCATGGTCGGCACTCAGTAAACATCTGTGAAGGAATTCACAAGGCCACTGTAGAAGTTTGGGTAGGATGACGTCAGTCACGGCCACCTTTGGTTGATATCATCCGTGTTCTTTGAACTGTGCTCTTGCTCTGGTTAAGTCAATGTCTCTTTGCCCTAACCCTGTGAGGATTAGCGGTTAGTAGACCTATTCCACAAGGCTCAGAGAGGGTGACCAACTTTCCCAAGGTCATGCAGCCCAGAAGTTTACAAAGCCAGATTTCAAATCCAGAAGAGAGACTCCAGAGCGTGTGCTGGTGATCACTGCACTGGACAGCGCCCAGCATGGCATGGTAGTGTGGCTTGGTCGCTGTAATTTCCCGTTGCCTCTGCCTGGCATGGACCATTTGAAAGATGGAAAGTCTGACACATTCTGTGTGAAAGGAGTGACCAGAGCTTTCCTTCGAGCGATGGCAGTGCACACAGAAGTTGGCGGTGAGCCGGGCACGGTGGCGCACACCTGTAATCCCATGACTCGGGTGGCTGTGGCAGGAGGATGGCAAATTTAAGGCCAGCCAGGGAAACTTAGCCAAGACCCTGTCTCAAAATAAAAAAGAAAAAGGGTTGGGAGATAGCTGAGGGGGCCTGAGTATGTCTGGGTCCTGGGTTCAATCTCCAGGACTGCAAGGAAAGGAAAGAAAGAAAAAGAAAAAAGGAAAAGAAGAAGAAAAGGTTGGTCGTGACGAGGTTTTGCATGTTCATCCAAAGCTTGGTAGAGGACAGCAGGGCCTTGTGACCTGTGCCACCAAGGAGGGCACAGCCAGTCCCATGAGCCACAGCGGCCCTTGGCCCTTGGAAATGCAGAAATCATTTCCCAGAAGCCTTTGCATCACTGTGACCCCTGACCTTCAGATATATGGCATCCTCCAGGTCACGCCCCACTCACGTGTCAACAGGAAGCTCCTGGGGCACTGCAGGTGCAGGGCGCGGGCTCTCCTGCTCAGCCTTCCTGGGGGGGCCACGTCCCTGGGAGGCTGGGCCAAGGCAAGCACAGGCTCATAAAGGAGATTTAGGGGGCAGCGGCCATACGTGCATCTGCACCTCTGAATAGTAAAAATAATTTATTGGCAGCTGTAGGGAAAGCTCAGTTCCGAAACCACGTGGATGGCACTATTAGGAGACTTTCCTTTCTCTCTCCCCACCCCACATGGCCCAGGCTTTCAGATGAAGTAAATTAGTTGTGTGGGAGGTGTGTGTGTGTGTGTGTGTGTGTGTGTGTGTGTCTGTGTCTGTGTCTGTGTCTATCACTTACTTATTTCCGGGCGTCTTTCCGTACTTTTCTCGCAGGCTGTGTGCACACGCCCACCCCTGCAGAGGCTGTGGTAAGGAGCTCGAGTGTCTCGAGTGTGTAAGGGTGGCAGATGTAGAGACGGGTCTAGAGCAAGCGGGGTGTCCTTCCTCGGCAGGAACCCCATTTGTCTCCTTAAGCGCCCATCCCAGAGGACCTGCCCGGGAGAACTTGAAGCAGGGCGATGCAGGACCAGGGGGCTCCAGGGAGCTGAGGTGGGGATGCACGCGGGGAAGCAGGGAAGGTTCTTGGGAGTTAAAACTATGAGCGGACAAATGGAGGTTTGGCCGGGGTTGGGGTGAGGCAGAGCTGGGGGTTCAACCAAGTGACAAGGGAGTGAACCAGACACAGCAAGGCCCACGCTCTTCAGCTCAGCCCTCCCCCTAAAGAGCAGTACACTTGGTGATGGCTGGCAAACGTATAAGCAGGCAAAACAATATTGCTGCTATCATTATTTTTTTTTTAACTATTATTTTGTAGTATTGGGGATTGAACCCAGGTTGTTCTACCTCCAAGCTACAACCTCAGTCCTATTTTATTTTATTTTTTGTTTTGAAACAGGGTCTCACTAAGTTGCAGAGGGCCACGCTAAGTTGCTGAGGCTGGCCTTGAACCTGGAGCCCTCCTGTCTCAGCCTCCCAATCTCTGGGATTACAGGTGTGCGCCACCATGCCCAGTTTGACAAAACATTGTATATCACTTGGTGATGGCGGTCTTCTTCCTGGATCTTCTGTGGGGGCAGTGACGCCCTCTAGAGGTCATTTGGGGAACATAGGGGGCACTCAGCCAAGACTCCTTGTTAGTGGCTGGTGGAAATGGAGTTCAGGTGTTATAGCCATACTGTGTGATTTGGGGCACGTTATTTAACCTCTCTGTGCCTCTAAAATGTGAATGCTAGCAGCACCCACCCAGTAGAGTTGCTCTGGGATTTCTAAAGGCAATCCATGTAAAGCGTTGAGTTGCATTCCGTAGGAGGAGTGTTCAGGGCGTGTTGTATAGGATAGTTGTCCCCAGCTAGGAGTTCACTCGTCCTGTCACCAAAGCTTTGCACCTGCCAAGCCCTGGCCTCCAGAGCCCTTGATTATGTCGTCAGCTACATGAACGTGCGCCTCTCTTCTCGGTAGTCTTGGGCTGGGAAGCTGCTTTCTCTGCAAAACCTCCTCTGTTCTCCTCGGAGCCGCGTCAGCCTCCATGTTCTTAGTGAGACTGGAGCCCTGGCCCCACCCACCCACCGTTACCCTCACGGCTCTGCTCATCCTGTGTTGAAGTCACTCACATGCCCCTCCACTCCCCATGCCACAGCAGGAGGCTGATCTCAGTCCACCTTCCTGGCTGGAAGACAGCACCCAATCAAAGTTTCTAGAATGAGCAGACCAGTGCGTCTCAGCCTATGAGACCCGGCCCCTCTTAACTGTAACCCATTTCAAAAATTACTCCTTTCCCCCATTCTGAAATGAAATCTGTGCTTACTCTAACCTATTTAGAACTCCAAAAAAGATTAATCTGGTATGAAGAAGAAGAAATAGATCAAAGTAACTTACTGACTACTCACATATATTTTATTCTTTAAATGAGCAGGTAAAACCACATTTGATTAGCTAGTCCCTAACTGTAAAGTGCAGAAGAGTCACCTGAGGCGGCTGTTAACACATGGGGCGTGTTGTATAGGGCATGTTGATCCAACTGGGCCAGGCTGGGCCTGAGATTCTGTGTGTCTGACATGCTCCCAGGTGAAGGTGCTGCAGCTGGACTAGGCTTGGGTCTCACAGCGTTGGAAGATATGCCCAAAGATCAGCTTCTGGATATTGGGTCAGTAAGAATCCAGTGGTTCCAGATGCAGCTGGGTAGCTGGTATGTTACTTGATGACCCAAAGTTACTGCTTAGGTAGCCTTGGGCGACGGCCATTCTGAAACTGTGGCTGGATTTTTACTAATGTACTGTACAATCTGCCCTTGCATGAAAATGGTAGTGACTTTCCTTGAAAATTGTTACATGAGGACTATATCTAAGTACTTTGTGTCATATGTAAATCTGAGTTAGGCTTCTGGCCTGTGTGTCATGGTTAGGTATGGAATGTTCCCTCCACAGCTCATGTGTTAATGTTCAGAGTTGATGTAATAAGTCATGAGGGCTCCAATCCCATCAGTGGATCACTCCATTGTAATGGATGCACTGGGGGGTAACCTAGGCATTGTAACGGATGCGCTGGGGGGTAACCTAGGCATTGTAATGGATGTGCTGGGTGGTAACCTAGGCATTGTAATGGATGCACTGGGGGGTAACCGAGGCATTGTAACGGATGCACTGGGGGGTAACCTAGGCATTGTAATGGATGGACTGGGTGGTAACCTAGGCATTGTAATGGATGCGCTGGGTGGTAACCTAGGCATTGTAATGGATGCACTGGGGGGTAACCTAGGCATTGTAATGGATGGACTGGGTGGTAACCTAGGCATTGTAATGGATGCACTGGGGGGTAACCTAGGCATTGTAATGGATGGACTGGGTGGTAACCTAGGCATTGTAATGGATGCACTGGGGGATAACCTAGGCATTGTAACGGATGCACTGGGGGGTAACCTCGGCATTGTAATGGATGCACTGGGTGTGACCGTAGGGACTGTGCCTTTGTCTTTGAGTTCCCTTGCTTGCTTGTTCTCTCTCTGCTTCTGGCCTCCATCATGTGAAAGCAGAGCCCTCTTTCTCTCCCTCTCTCTGCTTCCCATGACCATGCTCTGACCTCCACAGATCTGGCCCAACAAGGACTGAATCCAAAATCTCCAAAAAATTGTGAGATAGATTTTTCTTCCTGTGAGTTGTGTGGTCAGGTCTTAAGAATTACCACAGCGAATGTTGACCGAGACATGGCCCAAATAATTATGAACTAGTTGCTCATTCACGTGACATCTGGGGATGGTCAGCAGTCCTACAGGATGAAGGACAGTTCTGCAGTGTGAGACAGTTTGAGTTCCCCTGCACTTCTGGGCACCTGGGGTCTGCCCACCAACTCACTATGATGCCACGGGCATCATCCAATCATTGTAGCTGCCAGAGGTGTCACCATGTATTTCCAGAATACCCCATTATAAGCAGCCCATAATAGGGGTTACCAAGGATTCCGAGGTACCCAAGGCAAGGCTTTGGAAGGCAGAGGGTCACATGATTCACTGGGTCTTCTGCATCCAGCAGGACATACCCCACAGGCATGCTTTTGGGCCCAGACCAGGCTAGAAGGGGGCTGTGGTGATCAGGGGCTACCACTCCACCCCAAGAGTATTGTTGCATGCAGAAACCCAAGCCCAATTATTGTCAAGTCTCCTGCTATCTTAAGAAAGGGCAGAAATTCAAATTTTGGGATGTAGCCAGAAATGTGAGCAGGAATTAAAACTCAAACCAATGAGGCAGCTCTATAGAGCAAAGCAGACACCTGTGCAGCCGACCCCAACCTCTAGGGTCAACTGAAGGATGCACCTGCGGCTCAGGTTCTGTCCATTGCCTGGGCGAATGAGCCTCCCTGTCAAGGTCACCCTTGCCCAGTGGGGGACCCCATCTCTCCTCTCCTTTCCCCTTGCAGTTGCTGCTTCTCCTAATCCACCAGCTCCCCCATTCCCCCTGCAAACACCCCCTTGGTTAACTCAGGTCTGCTACCACTTGAGAGAGGGTCTCAATGGGGTCCGAGGTCAGAGAGTGACTCCCCCCATACACACTCCAGGAGACATTTGATGACAGTCTGCAGATGTTTTTGGTTAAGGGATTGATACTAGAGTCTAATGAATAAAAGTCGCAGATGGTGCTAAACTAATTTTATAGCACACAGGACAAGCCCCAAGTATCAATGGTGCCATGGTTGAGAACCCTGTCTTAAAGGTATCAGAGGGTGTATCATGGAAGCAAGGCTAGGTTCTTGGCTCTCTCTCTCCTTCTGGTCATCTTTGGGCACCATGGCCCTCAGTGGACTAATGGGAGGTTGCAATTATGGGCTGTCCATGTTACACAGTGTTTAAGAGGAGGCCAACCTAAGAGACACTTTTTGAACAGTGTTGAGGCCTTTCCTTAAAATCCCCTCTTTTTTTGGAGCATTTTGCGTCAAAATAGACATGGCCTTAGTTGCTTCTGGAAGATTCTTCCCCTTGCCCTCTGT
>PVLC010047808.1:0-10953 GCA_004027655.1 Graphiurus murinus
AAACTATAATGCATCTGTAGAAACATAAAGATAAAATAAAAATAGATGTAGTAAGAGTATTCATAATGATGTTTGGGTATGGGTGCTTTTTGTGTGTGTGGTGCTAGGAATGGAACCCAGGGGTATTCTACCTCTAACTATACCCCCAGTCCTATTTTATTTGGAAACAGGGTCTCACAAAGTTGCTAAGGGTCTCACTAAGTTGCTCAGACTGGCTGTGAACCTGTGATCCTCTTGTCTCAGCTTCCCAAGTACAGAGATTATAAGCATGTGCCACTATTCCCAGCTGCATATGAATACTTTGAAAATCATAAATGCCTGAGGTACAAAACTATTAATGTTAATATTTTTCTTCTTGCTACATCAAGGAGAATCCCTCCTTGTCTCTCATCTATCCACCAAGTAAATATTTTGACTATGTGATTCTGTTCAACCTTTTTATCATTGTTGTACTTGGGATTGAACCCAGGGGCATTCTACCTCTGAGCTACACCCCTAGTCCTATTTTAATTTTTGTTTTGAAACATGGTTTTGCTAGGTTGTTGAGGGTAGTCTCAAACCTGTGATCCTCCTGTCTTAGTCTCCTAAATACTGGGATTACAGGCATGAGCCACCATGCCCAGCTGATCTTGATCAACTTCTAAATATAATGTTCCTCAAGTTTTGTTGCACATAAGAATAACCTGTGTTGGGCATGGCAGGGCGCACCTGTAATCCCACTATTTGGGAAGCTGACACAGGAGGATTGTAAATTTGAGGCCAGTCTTCGCAACTTAGTGAGGAGGCTCTCAGCAACCTAGCAGAGGCCTATTTTAAAGCAAAATATAAAAGGTGGTAGGGGTGTAGTTCAGAGGTAGAATGCCCCTGGATCATAAATAAATACATAAATAATTAAGGAAATAAATAAATACAAAAAAGAAAAAAGAAAAAGTCATCTGGAGTCATTATTGCACATAAAAATCACCTAGGGCTGTTTCAAAATAAAAGATAAGAAGGACTGGGGGTATAGGTTGGAGGTAGAATGTCCCTGGGTTCAGGCCCCAGTGAGACACACACACACACACACACACACACACACACACACACACACACACACACCCCATCCAGGGACTCTTACTGAATCTGGAGAGCCCTGATCAGTTGGTTTAGAAAAGGAACCCCAGTGTATTCTGATTTTGCTGGAGCTTGTTGTACTTTAGAAACAACTGATTGCAGTGTCAATTTGAAACTAGATTAAATCTGAACACTGGCCCAAAGATCACCCACTCCTATAAAGTTCTCTAGTACCTTGTCTGATACATCTTTATGTATATGCTGTCAATTATCTTTCACATGTTGGCAAGTTTTGGAACTTTTTTTTTTGTGGCACTGGGGATTGAACTCAGGGGCATTCTACCTCCAAGTTATACTCCCAGCCCTATTTTATTTTATTAATTTATTTTTTTGTGGTACTGGGGATTGATCTCAGGGGCATTCTACCTCTGAGCTATACCCCCAGCCCTATTTTTTATTCTTTATTTTGAAACAGGGTCTCACTAAGTTGCAGAGTGCCTCACTAGGTAGCTGAGGCTGGCCGCGAACCCAGATCCTCCGGTCTCAGCCTCCCAAATGCTTATTTTTATTTTGAAACAGGGTCTCGCTAGGTAATGAGACTCTCACTATTTCCTGAGGCTGTCCTTGAACCTGCAATCCTCCTGTCTCAACCTCCCAATTACTGGGATTACAAGCATGTGCCACTATGCCCAGCTTTCTGGAACTTTTGTATGAACTCATGCTCATTTATTTTAGGATGGTTTTGCGGTGCATGAATTAGTTTTGACATTTATTTTGTTGTTAACCCTGAAGGGTAGATGGAACCCGCTTGGCAATATGTGGGTATCCTGAGGGCCAGCAAGAGGAGGTAGGTATGTAGCCAGCCAGGGAAGGTTTAGGTCGGATCTGCCTTGTGAAGAATAGTTAAAAACTTCCTACGTAGGAGGCAGTCAAAAAAGAGAGAAATGGAGGTGGTTTTCATTTTGAATTAAAATGTAAAACTAACAAGCCTCTTTGAGACTTCTAGGATTCTGAAGCTTGTGGAGCTTCCCACTGATGAATTGTCAGGGTGCGCCTCAGTCCGGGGGACAGGTGGGACTGATTTTCAAGCTGGAATCTCATCGATTTGTCCCAACGCTCTCCAAATCCCCTCTCCTCCTTCTCTTTGTTTACTGTGGTCTTCTCACACATTTTTGTTTTCACATTCAGGGTCCCAGAGAGGAAGAAACAGCCTTGTCCAACTGGGCACAGTAATGGATCTATTAGGATTCCAAAAGTTCCGTTAGTCATAAAGAGATTGTGGAAGTTAACCACATAAAATAAGCAGTACTTTTGACCTTCTCCTGAAAAGTAATAAAATGAAGCAGAATGCCTTAAAATAAGCTCAAGAAGAAGATGGGCATAGCAGTTTCCCTTCCTTTTTTTGTAGTACTAGTGATCAGACCCCGGGGAGCTCTACTGTTGAGGTACATCCTCATCCCTTTTTACTTTTTTATTTTGAGACAGTGACTCTCTAAGTTTCCCATGCAGACCTCAAACTTGTGATGATCCTCTAGTCTCAGCCTCCTGAGTCGCTGGGATTGCAGGCTTGTGCCCTGGTGCCTCATCCAATTGTCTTTACAAAGGGAAATAGTTCAAAGATCAAGTACTTCCTTTTATCTTATAGGATATAGAGAAGAAAGTGTGTGTGTGTGTGTGTGTGTGTGTGTGTGTGTGTGTGTGTGTGTGAGAGAGAGAGAGAGAGAGAGAGAGAGAGAGAGAGAGAGAGAGAGAGAGAGAGATGCAACCTAACTTTAAAATAACTGTTCTGATTTTTGCACCTTTATCACTATTCTTCATGCTGTGTCTGTATCCAGGTGTTCGGTACAAAATAATAGCTTTAGATGAGGGAATCCTTTGCCTTTGAATAACTTTAACTATTGTATCCAAGCATTTACTAAATACTAATACTAATAATACCTAAATTATGATTACTGAGATTAAAGATGCTGAAGGATAAAGATTTCACAGATGATCAGAAATGGATGATAATTAAAACTTTCACTCCCCTGCTGCCTGAGGTTGTTTTAAGGAGGGAGTTGGAGTAAGGACCTTAGGGAAGAGGTCCTACTAAAACATGAACTCCAGGAGGACACACCGTTGCTTTGTTTTGTTCCCTCCTGTACCTTCAATGATGAGAGGTACTTGACATACAGGTGCTCAATAAACAATCGATAAGGAATGACTGAATCATAGGGAATGGATGATCTAGACGTTGTAAACTCAGCTAAATCAACCTGAAGGTTTCAGACTAGGTACACTTTAGGATTCCATTCAGCTCTGGAATCCTATTACTTAAAAAGGAAAAAAGAAAGAGAGAGAGAGAGAGAGAATTGTTATCCTTCCTGCCTCACTTGATCTACTTTACTAAATAACAGTTGGCCCATTGTATTGACAGGACTCTACTGTGTATTAAAACAATTGAGGATTTAAAAATATTTGGGAAAAAATTGCATCTGTACTGAACATATAGAGACTTTTTAAATGTTTCCTAAACAATAGAGTTTAATAACTATTTACAGAGCCCTGACATTGTGTTAGAAATGGTAAGTAATTTCAAGATTTAAAGTATGCAGAAGGATGTATGTAGGTTATGTGCAAGAACTACATTATTTTATATAAAGAACTTGACTTATCTATAGATTTTGGATTCTGTGGAGGTGGCTATCCCAGAATCATTCCCCTGTGGAGACTGGGGGACTCCTGGATTTCTGGGGAGGCAGGGATTACCTGCCTTTTCCCTAACAGTACTTAAATGTTTATCTGTGCCTAAATCCCTGCTGATGTGCTTTGAAAGCAGGTGATCACCAGGAATGGACCACGAGTGACCTACATCAGTCCTAAGCCCATCCCTCCTGCTGAAGTGATTAGGAGGGCCTGCACCCACTAATCCAACTAGTTAGGTTAACTTTTCCTTGCCCCCGATTGGTCAGAAATAGACTCTTGTCTCCAGTCAGGCAGTGAGGCTCGCTGGGAGATTTACGGATTTCTGGGAAAGGTGCTTCCTGGGTTGAGAGTGCCTCTGGAAGACACGTTCTTTCTTGTCTGCAGTTTTATATGTGGCTATAAGCCTAGAGCCATTGCAACTGCTGCACTGTCACAAAGGCTGTAAACTTGGAATAAGTTCACACTACAGGAGGTAAAAGCTGAGAGAGGAAAAAAATGAAGACTTTGATAAAATCATTGAACACCTGCATCAAACCAAACTGGAAGTACCTTCTGTCTTTTGACTTTCTAGTTCAGGAACTCATAAGCACCTTAATCACCTAAAATTTTCACCCACGATTGTGTGCGATTTTTGCAGTTCCCTTTGAGGGGATGAGTTTGAATTCTTGGATATTCAGGGTGGCATGAACTGATAATCATCGACGTGCTCAGAGTGCGCTGTATGCGGGGGTGGTGCAGAAGCACTTTTACTGAGGATTATTTTTGTCTCTTTGTTCCTTAGAACAATTCTTTCCTGTTAACCTCTCACGACCCCACTCAGATAATGCAATGCAACCTATTTGGATTGACGATGAAAATTCAGGATTTTAAAAATAAGAATAGGACTTGGGGCCTATAGGAGTATTAGGAAAAATAATACATGGAAAGTTGTTCTTTAATTTCATCACCCCAAAAGGAAACCATGTGCCCACTCGCACTCATCCCCGTGCCTCCCCCAGTCCTCACAACCACTAATCTACTTTCCCTCACTGTGGATTTGCCTAATATCTATTATTATATATTTTAAATCTCTTTTAGCATAATAATTTACCAACCTTTTGAAATCCTCTTTTTGCTCTAGTCTTTTTAGTTTCATTTAAATGTCTGCTAAACTGGGATTCTTCCAATTTAGGTGGGGCCAGTTAATAGCTATGTATTTGATCCCATATATCCTCACAGTAAAAGGTACATAAGGCTTCATGTTTGTTTTTTTCTCTTTTTTTTCTTTTCTTTGACACAAGTCCAGTTCAGTGACAGGAAATATTGAAGAAGGAAGGGGAATATTCAAAGCAGGAGGAGGAAGAGGAGGGGGAGTATGACAGTATTATAGAAGAAGGACAATTTGGTTGATAAAACCAAGGAAAAAAATGAAGTGAATGATTCAAAAAAGAAAATCAGTCCCTCTCTGCAAAAAAAAAAAAAAAAAAAAAAGAACTAGATCTTACATGATGAAAAAAAATTTTAACTTTCATAGACTAGAAGAGGAGCCCCCAAGGTATACTTCAAAGACACTGTCCATTTTCATGTTAAACCTTAATTCCTTTCAATAAGGCATCTGATTTGGGGTGTGCGTTTAAAATGCTACTAGCCATGAGGAAAGAAGATGCAGCAATTTCATCATTTCAGGAAAAACAAGAACATCATTTTACTCGGTAAAGTATAAAAGTCAGAAACATCTTTTTACATGATAACAAAAGGAGAATTTGATTATGAATTTTTATTATATAGTGGTAATTTGAGATTAACTAGGAACAGATGACATAAAGCCAAATGTACTAGAACAGCATGTAACAAAAATAACTTAATTGCTTATCTTTCCTGATTTCTGATGCTAAGAAACATTGTTTTGTGTTATTTCTTCAAGGAAAACTAACTGAAATTCTGCATATTAATCTATTTTTTTGTGTGTATGTGGTAATAGGGATTGAACCCTCGGGGTATTCTACCTCTGAGCCACACCCCCAGCCCTATTTTTATTTTTTGTTTTGAAACAGGGTCTCCCTAAATTGCTAAGACTGGCCTTGAATCTGCAATCCTCCTGCCTTAGCTTTCCAAGTACTGGGATTACAGTCATATGCCACCTTGCCCAGCCTATATATTAAATATTTAAAATAGAATTTCTATCACAAACTGTGGATGAGAAATGTTTCCAATAGTTTAGGTACAAGACAGTAGAATGAATGTTAGGAACAAACAAACAGGTAAAGAGAACTTATTTTTCATACATTTAGGCTTGACTACTAGTGAAATATTTCAATTAAAAGTCACAGCTAAGCCGGGTGTGGTGGCACACGCTTGTAATCCCAGCATTTGAGAGGCTGAGACTGGAGGATCTGGTTTCGCAGCCAGCCTCAGTTACCTAGTGAGGCACTCTGTAACTTAGTGAGACCCAGTTTCAAAGTAAAGAATAAAAAATAGGGCTGCGGGTATAGCTTGGAGGTAGAATGCCCCTGAGTTCAATCCCTAGTACCGCAAAAATAAATAAATAAATAAATAAAATAAAATAAAAGTAGAAGTAATGATAGAGGATTTGCAGAATAACAATGGAAAGAAGTTTACAATGAATATGGTGACAAATTAATTCTTTGTGGGAGTCCAATTTCCTGACCATTGAATCTGGGTTGGGCTTAGTGAGCTCCTTGACCAGTGCCGGTAATACTGAGTGATTTCCATGGCTCAGTCAGTAGAAGTCTTGCAGCTTCCTGATTTCTTGGAATGTTCCCTCCACATACTGCCTCTTGAGGTCAAGGGGCTATGCAGCGAGAACTCTTGCCATAAGTGGAAACAGTGTGCAGGTGTTTGGGTTACCAACCCCCACTCCATGCTCCCAGCTGAAAGGCAGCACCAACTGCCAGGGATCTTTGACATTCAGCTGAGCCAAGTTTTCAAATAATTACACGTCAGCCAAAATCTGACTGCAACTGTATGAAGGACTTTCAGGAGAATTGCTCAACTGGATTACCAACACCTCACATAGTAAGCAGAATAAATGGCTGTTAAGAGCTGCTAAATTTGGGGGTAGTTTCTTATATCTCAAGAATTAGTCCTGTTTTTGTCAGCCTGCCCTAATAACTTCTGTCATATCAAGTTTTGTATGGTGAGGGTGTTGGATTTGAAATGATAAGAGAACCCTGTCTGAAACATTGCAGTAAACAAGTCATGTAATTATGGGGTAGTGCTATAACATCAAGGTAAACTTTTAATGATTTTGTTGCTTAGCAAAGAATCTCCTTAAGCCTCTCTTTTATGTCTTCCTTACATCTAACAGTAAAGGGAAAAATTACGTAATACAGCCTTTATCTCCACTCTGCTTAATCTGGATGACGTTAGACTGAAGGAGTGGTATACTACCTGTTTGAACTTTGCTATCAACTCGCTGTCCTTTCCTTCTTCCTGGGAATGCTGCCTTTGATTTCAACACTCCCTGGACCTGCCAGAATTTCAATGGCCTCTGCTCTTAGTTGGTTCTAGGGCAGACTGTTCTGAGCATGACCTGCTGGCATCAAAACTTGTGCTTAAAAAATCTTTTTGCTTTAACCCTGTTGTTGCTTGGTCCTTTCTGCCTCCTTTCCCTTCCCTCCCTTCTCTCTTTCCCCAACCTTCCTCCTCTTCCTTCTTCTCCTCCTCCTCCTCCTCCTCCTTCTTCTCCTCCTTTCTTTTTCTTCATTTATCAGGTTTGGGGATATTTATCTGTCTGCTCATTAGCCTGTTAGAAATGTGTTCCTGGAATATCGATGCACCCTAGCTCCTATCTGGAATACTCTATATCAAGCTTGAAGCCTACCCAGGCCTTATTAACAGCTCTGCCCTTGCCTAGGATGAGAGACACAACTTACTACCAACCTATTTTTGTTTATATTATATATATAATATATATTATATTTTATTATATTATTAATATATCATATTAATAATATTATATTATTTAATATATTATATAATATATATTATATATTTTATTATATTATATATTATATATATAATATATATTATATATATATATATATATATTTGGCATTGGGGATGGAACTCAGAGGCATTCTACCTCCAAGCTACACCCCCAGCCTGATTTTATTTCTTATTTGGAAAAGTATCTCACTAGGTTGCTGAGAACCTCGCTAAATTGCCAAGGTATGTGCCATCATACCCGGCTACTACCAACCTATTTGAAATACCCAGTTGTATAAATGCCTCAGTTTCTGTCTTGCGCCAAGTTTTATCAAGTGTCTCAAAGTACACATGTATTGCATCCCCACAATTTCTAATAACTGTTAGTCAGAGAGCTACCATGCTGCTATGGTATTTTTGGATGACAGGTATATTGGAAATCTGGGGGAGGAGATGAGAACAATTGAGTGTCATTTCTTCTTATATATCTATGTATTTAAAGCAGAAGTTGCAAACTCAAAAGCCAGCAAGAAGGGTGGAGATGGGGGCGGGAGGCTGGGATGTGGCAAACACAGCCAGTTTTGTGAGTGTACTTTGCAGCTACATGTCTGCATCCTCAAACAGACCTTTTTTAATACCTCAGAATCTTTTGTTACTATTTTAGTTTTTTTATACACTTTTATTGATGCATTATAGTCTCACATCATAATGTAAATCATGTTGACGGTGACATACATGCACACAGCACTTGGTTCCCTCCCTCACCTCCCCATCTCCCTCCTTCCCAACAGAGAGTACTGAGATTAACATTGGTATTTTCACATATGTACACATAGCCAATGGTAGTAATTCCTTCAATGAACCTCAGTCTCTCCCCTCCCCTTCCCTTAGACCACCTCCCTGGCTCTACTGAGGTTTCTCCTCCATTATCTGAAGTCCCTCTGGTTCCCCATTACTCTCTAGGTTCCACATATTAGAGAAAACATATGACCCTTCACTTTCTGTGACTGGCTAATCTCACTTAACATAATGTTCTCCAGGTCCATTCATTTTCTTGCAAATGATATAATTTTCTTCTTCTTTATTGCTGAGTAGAATTACATTGTATGGATATCCCATAATTTTGTAATGTATTCATCTGTTGATGGACACCTTGGTTGGTTCCATAATTTGGCTACTGTGAATTGTGCTGCTATGAATCTGGGTATGGGTATATTACTGTAGTTCTCTGGTTTCAACACCACTGGAAAGAAACCCAGGAATGGTATAGCCAGATCATATAGTGGATCCATTCTCAGTTTTCTGAGGAATCTCCCCACTGATCTCCATAGCGGCTAAACTAATTTGCAATTCCACCAGCGGTGTAAAAGAGTTCCAATTTCCCCAGATCCTCACCAACATTTATTATTTTTTGACCTCTCAATGATTGCCATTCTGACTGGGATTAGATGGAATCTCAATGTAGTTTTTATTTGTATCTCCCTGATTTATAATGATGTTGAACATTTTTTCATGTATTTATTTGTATTTCTTCTTTTGTGAAGTGTTTATTCAATTCAATGGCCCATTTCTTGACTGGGTTATTTGTTTTTTTAGTGTAAAGTCTTACAAGTTCTTTGTATATTTTAGATATTATTCATCTATCAGAGGGATAACTGGCAAAGATCTCCCATTCTATAGGGTTTCTATTTATACTCTTTATGGTTTCCTTTGATGAGCAGAGACTTTTTGGTTTAATGCCATCCCATTTGTTAATTTTTGTTTTAATTTCCTGAACTTTGGGGGTCTTGTCGAGGAAGTTTCTACCTGTGCCTATATATTGAAGTGTTGGACCTATGCCCTCCTCTAGTAGCTTCAAAGTTTCTGGTCTAACTTCCAGGTCTTTGATCCATCTTGAGTTGACTTCTCTGCAAGGCGAGATATAAGGATTTAGTTCCATTTTTCTACAACTGGATAACCAGTTTTCCCAACACCACTGTTGAAAAGGCTATCTTTCCTTCAATGTACATGTCTGGCACCTTTGTTGAAAATCAATTGGCTATAAATGTGTGGATTTATTTTTGTATCTTCTATTCTGTTCCATTAGTCTATGTATCTATGGAACCATGCTATTTTTATTACTATAGCTCTGTAGTATAATTTGAAGTCAGGAATCATGATGCCTCCTGCATGGTTCTTATTACTGAGAATTGTTTTGGCTATTCTGGGTCTTTTGTTTCTCCATATGAAATTTATGACTAATATTTCTAGGTCTCTGAAGAATGACATTGATATTTTGATTGGGATTGCATTGACTCTGTAGATCACTTTTGGTAGAATGACCATTTTGATAATATTTATTCTACCTATCCAAGAGCAAGAGAGATCTCTCCATCATCTAAGATCTTCTTCAATTTCTTTCTTTAGTGTTTTATAAGTTTCATTGTAGAGGTCTTTTATTGCCTAAGTTAGGTTTACTTATTCCTAGGTATTTTATTGGTTTCGAGGTTATTGCGAATGGGATTGTTTCTTGGATTTCTTTCTCAGTGGATTCATGGTTGGCATACAGAAAAGCTACTGATTTTTGGGGTTGATTTTGTATCCTGCTATTTTGCTGACCTTGTTAATCAGTCCTAGTAGCCTTTTGGTTGAGGTATTTTTTTTTCTTTTTTGGGTTTTCTAAATATAGGATCTTGTCATTTGCAAATAGAGATATTTTTAATTCTTTTCCTATTTGATCCTTTATTTCTTCCTTTATTTCTTTAAAGCTCTGCCTACATTCTTTCTGAAAATCCTGTATTGTTTCTAGTATTGAAGATATGAATTGTTCTTCTGGTAATCTCTGCCATTCTGGGTTGGTGAGATCTGTTATTGAGGGGTTGTGGTAGCTCATTGTTTCTTTACTATTCCTTTGATGTCCTTCTCTTGTCTTATTGCTCTGGCAAGAGTCTTGAGGACTATATTGAAAAGAAGTGGTGATAGTGGGCATTCTTTTCTTGTTCCTGATTTTAAAAGGAATTCCTACAGCAGTTTTTCCTCATTCAGTATGATGTTGGTTTTGGGTTTATTGTATATTGCCTTAAGGATGCTGAAGTACATTCCTTCTATTCTGGTTTTCTGCAGTGTTCTTAACATGAATGAGTGTTGGATTTTGTCAAATGCTTTTTCAGCATCTATTGAGATGATTATGTGATTTTTGTCCTTAGTTCTATTTATGTGGTGAATAACATGTATTGATTTGCATATGTTGAACCAACCTTGCATTCCTGGAATGAAACCAACTTGGTTGTGGTGTACATTTTTTTTTTT
>PVLC010047809.1:0-10960 GCA_004027655.1 Graphiurus murinus
GAGAACCAGTTATTTCTCGACTTTGTAAAGACCAGGTCAGTCAAGAACCGTTTTCTAGAATCCAAACAAATAAAGAAGTATTTTCTTGGCGTTTGATAACATCATGTTCTGGCTGTAAAGTCTAAGGACGTGTTTGCTATTGCAACATCATTTTTAATGAGCTGTTACCGGCCTGTCCCCCAGTTAGTATAGCCAACAGTAAAAGGCATCTCTATGTTTGCAGGTAACACAAGGAACAACATATTTTGACCCCGAATTTCTGTTTATTTTTCATTTACGACACAAGCCCTCGTTTTTATTCCAAACCAGAGGGAAATAAACGGAGATGTAGCTTCACTGGGGTCCTGGCTAAGATTTTGCCATAAATACGCATGCCGGCTTAGTTGGGGCAGTTTTCCATCAACAGAAAACGATACTGGACGTTTAGGCCACTGTAGACTCAATCGCGTCGATTGAGTTTGAGGAGCCGGCGACGCCAAGGGAGGAGGAAGGGATCGCGAGCAGGCGCTCCCCAGCGGTCAGGTCCTGCCGCTCGCTCTCAGAAATCTTCTCAGCCTCCGGGTTCCTCATCTCCCCCTTGTGACTCCCCGGCGTCAAGCGTGCACTGCCAGGAGTGTGCTTCCACACTCCCTTCTTGAAGGCCGGCAGCCACGCTGGGTGGACTAAGAGCTCCCAAGCACCCGCTTTCCCGGGGACTACCGGCTCTTTCGGGCGGCTGCAGCGCGCCTAACCTCTGAAGTGCACGCAGAAAGCCAGGTGGCCCGGCACCCCGCAGCGCCAGAGCGGCTAGCGTTGCACTTCCGGGTGTCGACCAGGACAAGGGGGACCCAGAAAGGCGTTGGGCGCCGGTGGACAGAGAAAGCTCGGCCGGACAGGGACACAGTCCTCTGCCTTTGCCGCTGCAGCAATCAGGTGGTCTCTGCCCCCTGGCCCTTGGCACTCGAGGACAGTTCCCTCGCTAGAGCCCCCGTGGCAGCAGCGGGTCTCCCAAGCCTCGCCGAGGCTCCTTGTCCTAGAATGAGCCTCAGTCCTAAGGGGGCTGGATGGCATCCCCAGCACTGTCCTCTGGATGCCCGGCCTCTCCCAGGTGGACTTAGCCAGGGGGACTTGAGCCTAGCTAAATGCTAAATTCACTTCCTTTCCTCCTCCCACACCCGTAGGGGCCACCGGAGCAACCTGGCTCTTAGACATCACATCGCGAGGATGCCCGGTCCGGAAGCTCTCGGCCGTGGCCTAGGAGGAGAACGCTAGGCTGCAGCCGGGCGTTCAAAAATACCAGCTGCCTTTGAGCTCCAGGCTGTCGCTTTACTCAATTTCGCAAACTAAATAAACCTGGGTCTTTACCCCTTCCGCGCCTCATTCTTCCCTGCTCCCAGGGCGCTCCAAGCGGCGGAAGATGCTGGGGAGAGAGCGCTCGGCGTCCTGAACAAAGCCGCCTCTGTCTGCGCGGCTGGCTGGATTGTAGGGGTGTGCCTGCCGGTCTCACTTAAAGCAGAGGCAAGCAGACAGCAAGAGAGAAAAAGAGTTTCAGCGACACCTGCTCTGGGAAAAACCATCCGAAGTTACACACTCTGGCGACACGAAAGGCTTCTGGTTTTTTTTCTTATATTTTTAATTAATTCAATTTCACGACAACATTAAGTGTAACAATATTTTGTGGGTTTTTTCTTTCTTTTTCTTAAAAAGGGACTGAACCCGGGCAGAGAAGAGGGAGATGGAGGGGAAACTAACTACTGCAGAACAACAGGTGTAACTAACTGACATAAAGAAAACAGATTGGGCGTCAGAGCAAGGAGGGAGCCCTGCCGACTGGAGGATGGATTTTTACAAGAAATCTGTACATTTATCAAATAAGTTAAAATTCTCCTAAATTGATTGTCCTTCACTTAAAGCGCTCCAGTATGCCTAACTTACTCCTTTGAGGATCACTACCTATCCTTGCTTTCTTCCTTCCCCCTTTCCCCTGCTTAATTTTCTACTTGGATGACTGGGATTATACTGAAAAAAAAAATCTGCTTTCCCTCCTAGAGGAAGGAACAGCCATCTTAGAGAAAGTTGTACAATATTGCACAGATCAAAGTACAATAGTTATTTCAGGACATAAAGGCAGGGGGAGAGGATAAAATATACAGTTTTAAAAAATATTGAAACCATTTTCTCCGAACAGAAAACAAGGCAATAATAGTAATATTAATAATAATTTACCGACAAGTAAAATCCCCCCCCAATAAATGCTACTAATAAATAAGACCATTAAACCAGGCCAGATGTGGAGCTGTTTCCATGTTTAGAGTTCCGATTTGGGGGCTGCTCTGTCTTTTTTTTCCCCTTAAACATTTAGAGAGTTCTTCCATCACAATGCTAGGCAGATGAAGTGAGAGACCACAGACCTCTCCCCCGAGGGAAAAGCTAGGGAGTCAGGGTTCTTGGGAGAGATTTTCTGAGAGAGGTAACTCATGGGAGGTGAGGAGGAAGAACCACACCCAGAAACCCAGAAATGAAAGCACTGCCTTATGAATTCTTTCTCTCTCTCTGGATCCTGAAAATAGTTCTATAGAAAGTGAATAAACTAGAGGGATTGGGGGTTTTAGCCTACTTTCCATCTATAAAAATAAAACGAAAAAGCCACTGCGCAATGCAAATTTGGGGGGGGGGAGAGGAAGGACTGCACATTTTACAAAAGCTCTCAGCCGAAATGTATGACCTGGGAATTTTCTTTCTTTTTTTTTTTTTTCCTGCTTTCTCTTAATTAGTAGCCAAAACCAAAAGTAAGAGGAGAAGCGCCTCAAATCCATTAGGGGTGAATTGCACGAAAATACATTGCAAATACTTACAAAACGCTACCGAGTAGGGAGGGGAGGCCACGCAGCGCGCCGAAGCCCCGGTTCCCAAGGCCGCGGGACGTCCGGGCGCCCTCGGCCTGGCCCAGTCTCCTCTGGGGTCCGGGAAGGTGGCCGGGCGCCCCCTCCCCACCCTTCTGGGGCCTCAGACCGGCCTTAGCAGCGGCACCGACGAGACCACCGGGTGCGAGTAGTAGACCGGGTGAGGGAAGGTGAGCAGCGGCTGGCTGACCGGCACCGGGGCCCCCGCCGCCGCGGCCGCCGCGCCCTCGGCCGCCGAGTTCTCGTGGTAGAGGATGGGCACGCGCACGATGCGCTGCGCCGCGGCGTGGCTCAGGTTGGCCGCCTCCAGCTCGGCGGCCAGCTGCCGCTTCCACTTGTTGCGGCGATTCTGGAACCAGATCTTGACCTGCGTCTCGGTGAGGTGCAGCGACGCGGCCAGGCCCGCGCGCTCCGAGCTGCTCAGGTAGCGCTTCATGTCGAAGGTGGACTCCAGCTGGAAGACCTGGCTGCGCGAGAAGACGGTGCGCGTCTTCTTCTTGCGGCACGCCGGCTTCTTCTCGGGACTCTCGGCGCCCTTCTTCCAGTCCTCGGTGCCCGGCGTCGCCGCCGACGCCCCTACGCTCGCCCCGGCTGCGCCCGACGCCGCCTCGCCCTCCTTCTTGCTTTCTTCCGAGTCGCTCTCCTCCAGAATGATCTCGTCCGGGCTCTTGGAGTCCAGCTCCTTGTGGTCGGGGTCAGCCTTGAGCAGCGGCTCCGGGGAGTCGCGGTCGGTGCCCGAGGCGGGGGAGGAGTCTCGCAGGAGGGCCTTCTCGGAGGCTGCGGAGACACAGACAGACGGACGCACACACAACACACACGCACACCGACACAGCTGTGAGCGAGGCCCGACGCCTGGGCAGCAGGTTCCACCCGAGCCGGCCTCCAGATCCGGCCTGAGGCCTCCCTGTCCCCGCTGGGCTGAGCTGGAGTAGGGGAGCGGGGCCTGGGGTCCCCTTCTTCCCAGGTGCAGGCTGCAGTGTGGCAGCGTGCCTCTCTCTTCTTTCCCTCGGCTCCCCTGCCAGGGGCCCGCAGATTCGCCACCCGCTTGGGTCCATCTGAGTCAACCCGTCTTCCAGGCCGGGTCCCCAGCCCGGGCCGTTCGAAGCCACCCGGTTCATGTCAGAGGCCACTTTCCCCAGGAAGCGCTGCGCCCCGGGCTCCAACTCAATCTCTTTTCTCACCAAGTGGGATGGGATTCCCGGACGCGCAACGAAGCCCCCGGGCAGGAGCTGCAGGCCAGGGGGGGCCGGAGGAAGTTGGCCGAACCCCGGGTTTACGGGGGTCAGGGGATCCCAGGGCTGCGGGGGTGGGGGTAGCTGCACCAGTCGGGGATGGGACCCGCGCGCGGGTAGGGGAGGAGAAGGAAAGTTCAAAGAGAGGTCGGTACCTTCAGGTCGCGGGAGGTGGCCGCCGGCGGGGGTCAGGGTGTAGGGGTACCACCAGGCCGGGGAGCGCTCCAGGTAGTGCGCGGGCAGGGCAAACCTCTGCGCTGGGATCTCAAAGCGGGGGAAAGCCAGGTCGCCCACCTGCGAGAGAGCGAAGCCCGCGGCGCTCTCCAGGGCCCCCTTGGCTGCTGCTGCTGCGGCGGCGGCAGCAGCGGCGGCTGCGGCCGAGGCCGGCGCGAAGAGCGTCCGTGGGGGCTGCTGAGGCTTAGGGGGTGGCCGGTGGTGGTCTCCGTTGAGCAGGTTCTTGATGGAGAACGGGGACTCCTTGGGTACTGGAGGCGGGGGCGGCGGCGGCGGCGGGGGCTGCGCGCTGGCGGTGCCGGAGGCGTCTGGCCCGGGCTCCGGCATGGTCCCCTCTCCTCCGGGTCCCCGGGAGGGAGGGAGTGGGACTAGCGGGCGGCCGGGCAAGCAGGCAAGCGGCCGGAAATCAGACCATAAACGGATCTCAACTACTGGGCGCAAAGTCGGGGGCCGCCCGGGGCGCAAATCGAGCCGCGGGAGGGCGGGGTGAGGACCCGGCCGGGGCGGACTCGCATGGGGGAGGGGTCCTGAGGGGCGGGGAGCGGCCCTGCCGCGGCACCGAGGGAGCGAGGCGGCGAGGCGGCGGCTGCAGCTCCCGGGGAGGAGGCGGCGAGAGCAGTCCCCGGCTTGGGGCTGCGTCAATCCGGCGCCGGATGCTAATGATGAAATCAAAATGTCATCCAAGTTAAATGCGGGGAGTATACGGCGATTGGGCGCGTACAATGGCAAATGGGATTAGGCAGACGAAGGCGCAGCGGAACCCCGGCCCCGCAGACGCCTCCGCCACTGCCCCCTCCTCGCAGTCCCTCGGATTTTGGCGCTTTGGCTTCGGGCTATAAGAGCCCGCCTGTTATTGGCTTTATATAGTCCAATTAGGCAGCAAATGAGGACAAACCTATTAGCACAAAAGGATATTGGCTCCCGCTAAAGAGGTACTCGGAGCGCTCCTAGGAGCGCAGGAGGCGAGCGAGGGACCCAGAGCCCGCGGCGCCCCCGGCCGGCAGGAGCGTACTGACAGCCGCGAGCCGGGAGCCTGCGCCTCCCTCTCCACCCCCCTGCGGCTGCGGGACCCGCTTCCCGCCGCCAGGCCTGCGGGAGGGGGGAGGGGCGGGCCAGGCCCGCGCGGGTCACCTCGGGGTTATCCGCGCTTGCAGCTGCCGCTTGCCCGCCTCCAGGGGCTTGGCAGGGGCCCGCTGCCCCCTCGCAGCTGGAGAGCCTCAGGCGTCCGCCGAGGAGGCAGGACACGACCTCGGCCCGAGACCGACTCCGCACTTTCCTACCCTTCGGGGTCCGATGGCCTCAGCACTTCCCCCAGAGCCTGCTAGGAAGGGCGCGGACACGATTTGGGTTTCCCCATCTGCCGTCTAGCCGATAGCAAAGGAGTCGGGGAGTGAGTCTTTGGACTGCGTCCGCGATCCCAGAAATCCGCGTCGCCTTGGCCTTCGGCTCCGGAAAACCGAAGAGTGAGCCTTCCCCTCGAGCAGAAGTGGGTGTGCGTCTCTGCGCGCCGGGGCGCACGCAGAACGGGCCAACGCCCGCGCGGCGCTATTTGGGGCAGCAGCGTTTTGGGGGGGCAGGCACCCAGGGCCACTCTCCAGATGCCTGTGCCCAAGGCTCGAGAATCAATTCCCAGCCTGCGGTCCCGGCGCTTTCTTCCAGGAAACCTCGCTGGCTGGCGTTTGGAGCTACCTAAAGCTTTAGTAGTGGCAAAGTGAACCGAAGGCGCAGCGAGGGCCTTCCTCCTTTGTGGCGGTGGCAGCGACACCTGCAGCATGTCCCAAGGGCCTCCAAGTCCCCGGAGAACCACGTCGGGCCTCTGAGGAACACTTGGGTGGAAGGTCACTCAGCTCTACCGACTTCAAACCGCCCCCCTCCCCGGGTTGCCCGAGAAGCCCGAGAGACAGGCATTTTTGATTCCAAATTTAACAATCAAATAAATCAGAATTGTTCGTGGGATCCCTTCTCCAGAGACAGCTCCCTAGTTAGAGAAAGGTGGCCAGCTGCCCTCACCCCCCTGGCGAAGCTCCCTGCACACCCAAGGTCGTTTTCTTTTTCCTTAGGAGGAGGCATGTCTCATTGAGGTCTCCTTGCCTTGCTAGACGCAACCTTTGGGTCTCCGAGTGAGAAGTAGGTATGTTTTATTTCTAGGTTCTAGGGTGTCAGACCTTCCCCCAGCGAAGTCGCTAGGGGCTCATTTAATGTCGCAGCGGTCACCTATAGAGTAGTGAACCCCACCTTTGCTTTGGCAACCCGACACTTCCGTAAACTGTTAGTAATACTTGCAAATGACACTTCCGTAAACTATTACGGTTCCACTGAATTCGTACAGGGCTTCACTGCAATGAAAAACTCGGCACCATCCAAAATCCGAGTTGGAACCAGCCACAGCCTTGAGACCCCAACAGGGTGCGTCTGGAGAGGGGACCGGGCCTATTTCACCCAACCGGTACTGCACACCCAGAGGTCATTTCTTCCTAACCTCAGAAATCGCTCTGCGCCCTGGTCTGTGCGAGTTCGGTGCCGGGTGCCCGCGAACCGCAGACCCGGTGGCGAAGGAGGTGGCGGAGGGACTCCTGCGAGTGTGAGGGAGACTTGGGAGAGCTCCCTGGCCAGGGTCAGAGGCGCGCCAACTTGCTAAAGTTCCGACGCTCGGAAGCGGTCTTTAAACTGACAGAAGGAAAGGTTTCCTATCTCCCCGAAAGCCTGGGGGTGTAGTTCAGGGGGAGAGCGTTTGGCAAGCGCGCGAAGCTCTGGGTTCCATCCCCGGCACTGCAAAAGCAACAAAACAAACAAGCAAAAACTCCGCAGAAAAAGAAGCACCTGGCAGAAGTCTCTAGAGAAGCTGAGCTTACTGTCTGGAATGGGCCCTTGGTGTATCGCAGCTCCTAGACTAGACCCAGATGGGGAGGGGCCTGCCGCGGCGTAAGGAGTCCTTAGCAGCCGTCCTCGGACTCTTTCTGGGTAGCCCCAAAGGTGCCGCCCCTCATACACCTGCGCGCGCGCGCGTGTGTGTGTGTGTGTGTGTGTGAGCGCGCGCGCGGGGATTAGGGGCGATGTTTCTTGGGTGCCAGCATCCCCAGCCCATCTTCTGAGAGTTAGGAATGCTAGGATCGAACTGCAGGATGCAGAGTAGATCTTTCCTTTCACTTTGAGAAAGCTCTGGTGCTGGGCCCGGGGAACCCAACGGAGCGGTTCACCCGCCCTCTGGCGAGGGGTGTTGCCAGTTACCTGCGCGCCGGACTCCACTCAAAGTCAGACAAACAGCGCCCTCTATGGAGCATCTCTAAACCAAGCCTGCAGGTTCGGCCAAGGAAACCGGTCCCAGCGCCCAGCATTTAAAAGACTTTGGGGCTTATCCTTCCCGGCCCCGGTTAAAGAGCAAAAGCATTGCCGGCCAAGGGGAGGGGGTCTGGATTCCGGAAGAAGCCTAAGGTGGAATCTCCTGCAGGCCTCTGTTGATCCTTACCTAGCCACGACAGGAAGTGATCTCTCTTACCTCTTACCTTCTTGCCCACTTTCCCTATCCGTATTTTAGGGACCATTCTATGTTCTTCTTTGCACCCTACCCTTTAGGCTCTGGGTCCTGAAAGGATGCGGGGCAAGGGAAGAAGACTGTCTTATTCCTCTTTAGGACTCAGTGCAGTCAGCTAGTGGATGTTCAGTAGCTAATCCCTGAATGCCCAAATATAGCGGATGGATGAGTGAATGGATAGATGGATTCACAGATCCCATTACAGAGGACCGGTCCACTTGATCAGAGACCTTCAGATAGTTTGACAGTACCCAAAAGCGGTTTTTGAAGAGTTCAATGAAAATCTAAGGTCTGTCGATGACACGTTTTACAAGACCAAAAGGAGCCCCAGGGATAGCACGGATTGAAGGTGCTTCAGAGACTGGTCCAAGGCATTGCGTCTCCAAGCCACTCCCCCTTGAGAGGAGGGGCCAAGAGGGCCGAGGAGGCCTGGAGGACACTAATGGCTAACACTCAACCTTTAAGCAAGGAGTGAGGCTGGCAGAGAGAGCTTAGAATGGCGCCCTCTTCCCTCTCACCCCATCAGCCACTAAACCCACGTGAACATGTGCGCACATACAAGTCAGGAATTAGGGCGTTCTCCAAGGGAGGGGAACTTTTCCATATTCTCCACCACTCCCCTAAGAGGGTGGAACAGCCCACCCGCCCACCCACAAAGGCTCCTGGGGACTATTTAGGCTTTTAGCCAAAGCTGCAAGACCCAGGCTGGAGGTGCTCACCGTTAACAGAGCCAGCGTTGGTCCTGGTCCTGCTGGTCATATTTTACTACTTTGCTCTCCTGATTTACAGGTCCCTGATTTGTAGGCAGAGTGGAGAAAAACCAGGACCTGTGATTCTGGGGAGTCTGTGCTCTTGGCCCTGTGTACTGGAAAGCTCTCCCTGACTTTTCTCCAGCCACAGAATGCTACAGAAGACCCCTCCCTTTGGGCAATCGACGTCTCTAAGGACATAGCCCTCAGAGGTGGGTCACAGTCGTGCTGTCCTTGGGAGTCACATACAGTGTCCTTCGAGTGGCTGTAGAGGCCATCTCAGCCATCAGTCATTAAGTCCTCATTAGATACCACCAGGCACTATGCCTGGGTAAAGTAGGTAGCATTATTACTCCTGCTTGACAAATGAAGAAACTGAGGCACACAGAGGATGACAAAGGGGAGCTGGAGCAAGTAATGAAATGCTCAGCCTCGTGGGGTTGTTGTGCGGACAGTGCAGAAGGGAAGTATGTGCTGGTGTTAATTTACATCCATTCTTTCTTTTTGCTTTGTTTTTATGTTACCGAGGATTGATCCCACGGCCACTGTACTACTGAGCTATATCCCCAGCCTTTAAAAAAAATTGAGGGGAGAGAGTTACTAAGGATTGAACCCAGGGGAATTCTACTCAGAGCTACACCCCCAACCCTATTTTATTTTTTAAATTTTGAAACAAAGTCTCTAAGTATATTGGCCTTGAACCTGTGATCTTCCCCTGTGTCTTCCCGTCTCAGCCTCACAAGTACTGGGATTACCACTACCTTGCATGTACCACCGCGCCAAGCAATTTTTTTTTTTTAAATTTTGAGACATGGTCTCACTAAATTGTTCAGGTTGACTTTGTACTTGTGATCCTCCTGTCTCAGCCTCCCAAGTGGCTGAGATCACAGGCATACACCATCAAGCACGACATCATTCCTCTTCAAGATAAACCTTTCACCAACAGATTTTGGGCCTGTGCGTGTGTTACTGGGAGTTTAACACAAGGGCATTCTACCTCTGAGCTATACTCCCAGCCCTATTTTTTATTCTTTATTTTTGAAACAGGGCCTCACTAAGTTGCAGAGAACCTCACTAAGTAGCTGAGGCTGGCCACAAACCTACGATCCTCCTGTCTCAGCCTCCCAAGTACTGGGATTACAAGTGTGCACCACCACGCCCGGCTTACAGAGGCCATTTTGAAACAAAGACCATTGGTCACAGGGGCTTATTGTATGAGTTGACATTAGTTCACTGGTGGAGGCAGCCACTGGACAAGTGTCCTTGCGCAGATGGCATATCTGGGCTATCACCTTTTTGAGACATTTCCTGCATAGTTCCTGCCTTAGGTGCAGGTGCAGTAATTTCTTGTAGTAAGTCTTGTTAAGGCATACATGCAAAATGGCTCCATCTTCATGGCCTCCTGGATTCATTTTGTTAGGGTTTGATATAAATAACTCCACTTTGACATCAATAACTTCTACATATCAACTTTTTGTAAAGTATAATTTGCTGTGCAATGAAATTCACACATCTTGAAAGTATAGCCAATGAACATTGACAAATGCATATATATATTTGGTACTGGGGATTGAACCGAGAGGCATTCTACCTGCAAGCTATACCACCAGCCCTATTTTATTTCTTATTTAGAAACAGGGTCTCACTAGGTTACTGAAAGTCTTGCTAAGTTGCCAAAGCTGGATTCAAACCTGTGATCCTCCTGTCTCAGCCTCCCAAGTACTAGGATTACAAGCATGCACCACCACACTCTGCTCTACAAATGTATATATGTGAGCATATCTCCTCTGAAAGTTCTCTTTGGCCCTATTAGAGTTTAGGTCTGGCTGTCTCCCAGAAGCTCATGTGTTGAAAGCCTGGTCTCCAATGAAAGAAGGTCCAGAGATGGATCATGGCTGGAGGACTTACATTCCTCCTTTGAAAACATTATGCAAAGAAGCCGGTGACAAAGGGCTACATATTGTGTGATTCCATTTGCACAAAACATCCAGAACAGGCAACTTCACAGAGACAGAAAGGAGATGAGTGGTAGCTCGAGGCTGGGGTGAGGGGAATGGGGAGTCACCACTGATGGCTATGGATATTCTTTCTGGAGGTAATGAGGATGTTTCAAAATGTATTGTGGGAGCCAGACATGCTTGTGCATGCCCTATAATCCCAGTACTTGGGAGGATGAAATAGGAGGGTCGCAGCTTCAAGGCCAGCATCAGCAACTTAGGGAGATCCTCAGCAACTTAGTGAGACCCTGCTTCAAAATAAAATAGGACTGGAGGTATAGTTTGAAGGTAGAATGACCTTGGATTCAACTCCCAGTACCAAAAAAAAAAAAAA
>PVLC010047810.1:0-10965 GCA_004027655.1 Graphiurus murinus
TTTTTTTTTTTTTTTTGCGGTACTGGGGATTGAACTCAGGGGCATTCTACCTCCGAGCTACACCCCCAGCCCTATTTTTTATTCTTTATTTTGAAACTGAGTCTCACTAAGTTGCGGAGTGCCTCACTAGGTAGCTGAGGCTGGCCGCGAACTCGGATCCTCCGGTCTCAGCCTCCCGAATGCTGGGATTACAAGCGTGCGCCACCACGCCCGGCTCAAGCAAGAATATTTCTAAGAACAACCAACTATATGTCACAAATTTACTTAAGAAGCATGCGGAGACATTGGAATGAAAACAAATTGCCCCTGAAAATTTACCAGCCACATAACTAAGCCATCTTTGAAAGCACATTCCTCAACTCCTGTTAAGCATTAAATAATTGTAATTATTATCATAATAACTATTATTTTGTGGTACTTGGGATTGAACCCAGGGGCATTCTACCTCCAAGCTACACTCCCAGCACATTTTATTTTTTTATTTGAAATAGGGTCTTGCTAGGTTGCTGAGAGTCGTATTATGTTGCTGAGGCTGGCCTCAAACTTGCGATCCTGTCCCAGCCTCCCAAGTACTGGGGTTAGGTGTATGCCACCACACCTAACCCTGTCAAGCATTTAGGTAAATGCAACTTCTAGAGACACATGGAGTCACAACTGCCCCATTTAGCTGCTTCCAAGTTCCTAAGTCACAGAAACTGTGAGAAAAGTACACATCAGCCAAGCATGGTGGTGCACACTTGTAATCTCAGTACTTGGGAGGCTGAAACAGGAGGATCACAGGTTCATGGACAGCCTCAGCAACCTTGTGAGGGCCCTCTGGAACTTAGCGAGACCTTGTTTCAAAATAAAAAATAAAATCAGGCTCGGGGTGTAGCTTGGAGGTAGTATGCCCCTAAATTCAAGCTCAGTACCACACAAAACAAAACAAAACAAAAACCCACATTTTAACATTTTGAGCTACTAATTTTTAGAGAATTTTGGAATGCAGAATGAGATTAACAGATTTCTGGTACCTACAAGGGATGCTATTGAAATAAAAAGGTAAAAATGTCAGAGGGGACTTGGAACCACACGATAAATGGAAACTGAAAGTGCCTTGAAGATACTTTTAGTAGAATCCTAGAATACTTTGCTGGGTGCAGTGGCTCATGCCTAGTACTTTGGTGGCTGAGACAGGAGGATTACAGGTTTGAGGCCAGCCTTAACAACTTAGACCTTCAGCAGTTTAGTGAGATACATGTTTAAGAATAAAAAGGGCTTAGAGTGTAGCTCAGGGGTAGAAGGCCCTGAGGTTCAATCCCCAGTACCAAAACAAAACAAAAAAACCCTGGAGGATTCTAAAAAGGATACTAGTGAAGGCTTAGAGAAAATAAAAGTTACTTGAGGCTAGGGGAAAGGGGATTCTAGTTATTTAGTTGCAGAAACATCATCACATGTAATAACATGAAAAATAGAAAATACCTAAATGGGTAATTTAGCCAAGGAAACTTCTAAGCAGATCGTTGAAGGTACAAAGCCGGACGTGGTGGTGCACGCTTGTAATCCCAGCATTTGGGAGGCTGAGATCGGAGGATCTGGGTTCACGGCCAGCCTCAGCTACTTAGTGAGGCCCTCCGCAACTTGGTGAGACCCTGTTTCAAAATAAATAATAAAAAAATAGGGCTGGGGGTGGAGCTCGGAGGTAGAATGCCCCTGGATTCAATCTCCAGTACTGCAAAAAAGAGAACAAAAAAAGAACGTTGAAGGTACCACTTAGCTTCTTGCTGCTTAGAATAAAGTGCGAGAAGTGAGGTGTGCTAAAGAAAGACTATTAACCAGACATGAACCATGATTTGGTTTTGGAAATTCCCAATATTTGCAGAAAGCAAATGATGCTAAACTTCAAAAATGGTCTCTGGCAGGGCGTGGTGGCACACATTTGTAATCCCAGTACTTGGGCAGCTGAGCAAGAGGATCCGGGTTCTCAGCCAGCCTCAGCTACTTCGTGAGGCCCTCCACAACTTAGTGAGACCCTGTTTCCAAATAAAGAATAAAAATAGGGCTGGGGTGCAGCTTGGAGGTAGAATGCCCCTGGATTCAATCCCCAGTACCACACACACACACACACACACAAAAATTGGATAAAGATAAAATCCAGGGCACTGCTAGCAAAACATAGTTTAAAGATAAACTGAGGGTAAATGTTCATTTTGGTCCCCTGCAAAGCAAATGTCAAGACAGGATCTGAAAACTATTAAAATGCAGTTAAGTTTGAAAATAGTTTAAATCAGCCTGAGGGGGAGGTGATTCAAAGTTGTCCGGATGAGGAGACTGGGTTTCCTAAAAATTAACATCATTAATACTTCTGTTGGGCTTAAGAAACAGGCTGAAGGGAGCCCATGGGAAGCGTGGCCTCATCATGAACAGGTTCATTACTTCAGAGCAGGTGGGCACTTCAGCAGGGAGTTTGCTCCCCACAGAACAGGTAGAATCCTTTGGTAAGACTTCAGAAAAATCAAACGAGATACTGAAGAGTATCATCATTCAGTGAAACTTCTATCGTCACTTTTCAGAAACGGAAGGTATAGAGGTGATCTGACTGAGTGAATGAGTAAGTGTGCATCAGCATCAGGAGAAAGTTACCTGAATATTCTGTTCATTAGAGGTTGACATCAGGGGGAGGAGCATTAGGTTTCAACTTTGAGGGCTGGAGTTTCAAATAATTTGTGGACATAACTTAAAAACATTACCACTGGCACAGCCGGGCGTGGTGGCGCGCGCTTGTAATCCCAGCATTCGGGAGGCTGAGACCGGAGGATCTGGGTTCGAGGCTAGCCTCAGCTACCTAGTGAGGCACTCCGCAACTTAGTGAGACTCAGTTTCAAAATAAAGAATAAAAAATAGGGCTGGGGGTGTAGCTCGGAGGTAGAATGCCCCTGAGTTCAATCCCCAGTACCGCAAAAAAAACAAAAACAAAAACATTACCACTGGCACTATAAATATAGTAATTTACATTCCTACCACATTCAAATATGATCACAAAATCCCCAAAGTCTAACCCATTTATAGCACCAATTCTCAGTCCAGAATTTCCTCATATAAATCAGGTACATTATGAATGGTGAGGATGGCTCTCTTCAGGTACTCTCAGTTTCTAAATGTATTAATCAGCTGGATGTGGTGGCACATGCTTGTAATCCCAGTACTTAGGAGGCTGAGACAGGAGGATCACAAGTTCATGAGGTCCTCCACACCTTAGTGAGACCCTGTTTCAAAATAAAAAATACGGCTGGGGGTGTAGGTCAGAGGTAGAATGCCCCTGGGTTGAATTCCCAGTACCACTGAATAAATAAATAAATGCATTAATCCATTTTTCATATAAGGAAATACCTGAGGCAAGCAAACTTCATAAAGAAAACAGGTTTATTTAATTCACAGTTTTAGAAGTTAAAAATATGATACTGGCATTGGCTCAGCTCTGATGAGAATCTTTTTTTTTTTTCCTGCTGTACTGGGGATTGAACCCAGGGGCATTCTACCTCCAAGATATACCCCCAGTATTATTTTTTATTCCTTATTTTGAAACAGGGTCTCACTAAGTTGCAGAGGGCCTCACTAGGTAGCTGAGGCTGGCCACAAATCCGGATCCTCCTGTCTCAGCCTCCCAAGTACTGGGATTACAAGTGTGTGCCACTACACCCAGCTTCTGATGAAGATCTCATGGACAATGGTTTCACAACAGTAGGAGTGGCAAGTGGGAGGAAAAGATCACTTCAAACAGGAAGCCAATTCCACAATCCCTTCTGAGGGGACACCTTAACTAACCTATGCATTTCTTTTTTTTTTGGTGGTACTGGGAATTGAATTCAGGGGCATTCTACCTTCAAGTTATACCCTCAGCCCTATTTTTTATTCTTTATTTTGAAACCGGGTCTCACTGTGTTGCAGAGTGCCTCACTAGGTAGCTGAGGCTGGCCACAAACCCGGATCCTCTTGTCTCAGCCTCCCAAATGCTGGGATTACAAATGTACGCTACCACACCCGGCACCTATGCATTTCTCACTAGGCTCTATCTCTTAAAAGTTCCACACCATTTCTTTTCTTTTGCGGTACTGGGGATGTAACCCAAGGGCATTCTACCTCTGAGCTATACCCCCAGCTCTATTTTTTATTCTTTATTTTGAAACAAGGTCTCACTAAGTAGGTGAGGCTGGCCGCGAACCAGGATCCTCCAGTTTCAGCCTCCCAAGTACTGGGATTACAAGCATGCGCCACCAGGTCTGGCAGTTCCACGCCATTTCTACACCAGAAAACTGGAGACCAAGCTTCTAACATAGAAACCCTTGGGGGACACACTTAAACCATATCCAAAGCCTAGCACTTCAGCACCAACCAGTGTGAGTAAGCCTCTGGGGAAGCAGATCCGTCATCCCCAGTCAATCCTTCAGATGACTCCAATCTCATGAAAAACTCAGTGTTTCTGAATTTCTGATCCACAGAAACTGTGCAAGATGATCATTGTTGTTTTAAGACATAAGATTTGGAGTAATTTGTAACAGGCATTGATGTCTAATACAGAATACTTCTAGTCATTCATTTAATATACATATATATTTGGTACTGGGGATTGAACCCACAGGCTCCAAGCTATATCCCAGACCTCTGAGCTACACCCTCACACCTTTTTTTTTTGGCACTGGGGATTGAACTCAGGGGTATTCTACCTCCAAGCTACACCCCAAGCCCTATTTTTTTATTTATTTTTTGTTTTTTGTGGTACTGGGGTTTGAACCCAGAGGCATTTCTACCTTAGAGCTACACCCTCAGCCCAATTTTATTTCTTATTTGGAAATAGGGTCTCACTAGGTTGATGAGAATCTCACCACTTGCTGAGGCTGTCTTCGAACCTATCCTCCTATCTCAGCCTCCTAAGTACTGGAATTACAGGCATGTGCCACCACACCTGGCTAATTAAATTTAGTAAGTGATTTCATGCTCTGGATATTGTAGGCATAGGCATGAAGAAATTAGGATTTCCTATTTTTTAAAAATCTGCCATTGAGTAGTCAGATATTTCATTAAATCAGGACTGACATTGAAGGCTTTCTATGTGGTGAGAACTGTATTATGAAGTCTCTCATTTGCTGAAGACATACCTATAAGACTAACACTATTCAGACATTTCTCACCAATGTAAACTGTCTGATATAGAAGAGTTTGGGTCATGTCCAAAGGCATTCTCACACTTCTCTATTTTTTTACTTTCACACCTGTATGAATTTTTTGATGTGCTTTAAGAGCTGAACCATATCTGAAGGTTTTTCCACACTGGTTGCACACATAGGGTTTCTCACCAGTATGAATTCTCTCGTGTTGGACAAGGTTTGAAGAACGGCTAAAGGCCTTCCCACATTCCTTACATTCATAAGGTTTTCTACCAGTATGAATTTTCTGGTGTTGTGTAAGGTATCCACACATTTTAAAGGCCTTTCCACATTCTTTACACTCATAGGGTTTTTCATCAGCATGAATACTCTGATGTGCAGTAAGGTGTGAACTACGTCTAAAAGTCTTCCCACATTCTTTACATTCAAAAGGTTTCTCATCAGTATGAATACTCTGATGTAGAGTAAGATTTCTACAGAATGTAAAGGTTTTTCTACATATCTTACACTCATAGGGTTTCACTCCAGTATGAATTTTCTGATGTTGATTAAGATATCCATGTAAGCTAAAGGTCTTTCCACATTCCTTACATTCATAGGGTTTCTCACCACTATGAGTTTTCTGATGTTGAACAAGGTTTGAGCGAGTGCTATAGGCCCTCCCACATTCCTGACAATCAAAGAGTTTCTTACCAGTGTGAACATTCTGATGTCGAATAAGATTCCTATACAAAGTGAAGGTTTTTTTACACTCCTTACATTCAAAGCATTTCATGCCAAGATGAATTTTCTGATGTTGATTAAGGTATCCATACAAGCTAAAGGTCTTCCCACATTCCTTACATTCATAGGGTTTCTCACCAGTATGAGTTTTCTGATGTTGAAAAAGTTTTGAGGCAGTAGTATAGGCCTTTGCACATTGTCCACATTCAAAAAGTTTCTCACCAGTATGAATATTCTGATGTCGAGTAAGATTCCTGTACAAGGTAAAAGTCTTTTTACACTCCTTGCATTCATACGGTTTTCCAGCTTTATGAATTCTCTGATGTAGCATAAGGTAGGAAGCGGTAGTATAGCCCTTCCCACATTCTTTACATTCATATGTTTTTTTGCCAGTATGAGCTCTCTGATGTATGATGAGTTGATGAGCTCTTCTAAAGGTCTTCCCACATTTCTCACACACACACGGTTTCTCATTAGTATGAATGTGCCTATGTTCACTAAGATCTGAGCACCTGCTAAAAGACTTCCCACATTCCTTACATCTATAGGGCTTTTCGCCAGTATGAATTCTCTGATGAATTCTCAGATGTGTGCCTTGACTAAATACCTTCCCACATTCCTGACACTCATAAGGCTTGCCACCAGTGTGAATCCTCTGGTGTTGAACAATCTGTGAGGAGTAAATAAAGGCTTTCCCACATTCCCTACATTCATACATTTTCTCACCGGTATGAAATCTCTGATGGACAGTAAGTTGATAAGCACTTTTAAAGTTCTTCCCACACTCTGTACATTTATAGGGTTTCTCACCAGAATGAAATCTCTGATGTAGAATAAGTTGGTAGCCACTATGAAATTTTTTCCCACACTTTCTGCATTCATAGGGTCTCTTAACGTGAAACCTCTGATGCAGAATAAGTTGATAGCCACTTCTAAATTTCTTCTGACATTTCTTACATTCATACAGTTTCTCTCGGCTATATATGCTCCGATATTGGGTAGAAGATATATCTTTCTCATAAGTAGGTGTTTCTCCATAGCTGATTATTTCACATTGTAAATCCAAACCTGAAACAAAACAAAACAAAAAAAAATTGTATTTCTATGCCAGAGAACATGAAATGTCTACAAAAGAAATAAGAAGCAACATTCAAAATAAGTAGATAAACTGGGCCTGGTGGTCCATGCCTGTAATCCCAGTTCAGAGGCTGAGACAGGAGGATCACAGGTTCACCCTCAGCCTCAGCAATTTAATGAGGACCTCTACAACTTAGTGAGACCCTGTTACAAAATAAAAAATAAAAAGTCGGCAGGTGTAGCTCAGAGGTATTAATGTTCAATCCCTAGTACCCCCGCCACACACACAAGTAGATGGCAGCCGGGCATGGTGGTGCACACTTGTAATCCCAGTACTTGGGAGGCTGAGACAGGAGGATCGCAGGTTCAAGGATGGCCTCAGCAAGCAGTGAGATTCTCTTCAATCTAGTGAAACCCTGCTTACTGAATAAGAAATAAAATCAGGCTGGGGGTGTAGCTCAAAGGTAGAATGCCTCTGAGTTCAATCCCCAGTGCCACACACACACACACACAAAAGAATACAAAATAGGGCTGGGGGTGTAGCTCAGAGATACAATGCCCCTAAATTCAATCCCCAGTACTGCAAAAGAAAAAAAAAAAAGTAGATGGTAACTAGGAATGGTGGCACAAGCCTATAATCCCTACAGTCGGAAGGCTGAGATAGGAGAATCTCAATCAGGTTCAAGTCCAGCACATGGTAAGTTAATGAGACCCTGTTTTAAATAATTTTTTAAAAGGGCTGGGGAAGCCGGGCGTGGTGGCGCACACTTGTAATCCCAGTACTTGAGAGGCTGAGACAGGAGGATCACACATTCCTGGCCAGCCTCCGCTACTTAGTGAGGCCCTCTGTAGCTTAGTGAGAACTTGTTTCCAAATAAAGAGTAACAAAGAGGACGGAGGGTATAGCTCGGAAGTAGAATGCCCCTGTGTTCAATCCCCAGTACTGGGAAAAAAAAAAAAAAAGGCTGGGGGTGGAGCCCAGTGGTAGAACACCCCTAGGTTCAATAGCACAACACAGCAAAATAAAACAAAGTAAAATAAGTGGATGGTTTATAGAATTCTAAAATTGAATTAATATATATTTTAAAAATTTTCTTCTTTTGTGTGTGTGGTACTAGGGATGGAATCCAGGGGCCTTCTACCTCTGAGCTATACCCCCAGCCCTATTTTGAAACAGGGTCTCAGTAAGTTGCTGATGAGGCTGGCCACAAACGTGATTCTCCTGTCTCAGCCTCCCAAATACTGGGATTAAAAGCCTGTGCCACCATACCTGGCTTAATTTTTATTTTGAAACAGGGTCTCACTACTGGTGACTGAACCCAGGGGCTTTCTACCCCCAGCCCCATTTTTAATTCTTTATTTTGAAACAGGGTCTCACTAAGGTGCTGAGAACCTCACTAAATAGCTGAGGCTGGCCACAAACCTGTGATCCACCTGTCTCAGCCTACCAAGGACTGGGATTTACAAGCATGTGCCACCATGCCTGGCTCAATTAATGAAATTTGACAAGGCCAAGAAGAATTCAGAGATGTATAGGAGTTTATATAAGACAGTGAAGTTAGTAAGGAAATAAGGAACATAAGGGTGTGGGCTAAAATCTTTTGATAAGCTTATTAGAAATCTGATAACTTAGATCTGTTGAGACCAAAATGAATTAGAATTCAGAAAAGAAAAATCTCCCCAACTTTGTTTTGAACCTATAACTAATTTACATACAGATCAATATTTAAGAATTCATCCTTTAAGTTTCTTTAGTGATTTCCTTTTATTCTTAGGGAAAAATGTGAAACCCCTTTCCAAAGACAGCAAGACACTTGCTTACCTATGAAGTCTCATGTCAAAGCATCACGTTTGCTCTCTATTTTCTATCACTTTCTCTTCTTTCATTGCCCAGAATATAGTACAACTTTCCCCATCAAATTAAGAGTTTCTACCAACTGTTTAATCTCCCAAGAATCATTAGACCTAGTCTAGATCCTTCTCATCCCTTATACCCTTAAATAAATATTATTTCTTTAGAAAGACTGTCTCCTTTTTGTGTTATAGTACTTTGTTCCTTTGTTTTTAATTATGATATCATTAATTTTCTGATTTGATAGTCTTAATTACATTTCATCAAATTTCAAGTTCCTCATTGTTTCATCACTTAATTACAAGGTCACAGCACATCCAAAGTATTAAATAACTTATTGTACTTAACTTCAATTGTCTCTCTCTCTCTCTTTTCTTTTGGTGCTGAGGATTGAATCCAGGGGCATTCTACCTCCAAGCTACACCCCAGCCCTTTTTGGTTTTTGTTTTGAAATGGGGTCTCACTAAGTTGCTGAGGCTGGTCTCGAGCCTGTGATCCTCCAGTCTCAGCCTCAGAGATACTGGGATTACAGGTATACAACACCATGCCTAGCTTTAGTTGAGTCTTATGCCTCATCCATTCTAAGTATGCTAAATCTGTGTTGCTTTGTATCCTCTCCCATGTCCTCTTTTCCTCTCCCTTACTGTTAAGGCCAGCCACTCTTATGGTTCTCAAAAAAAAAAAAAAAAAAAAAAAAAATCGAATAATTTTCATCAGATAATTCAGACATGTACTTGAATGAAAATAATGACAATAAGTTCTTTCCATTGCAAATGTTGTACAGAATAAGTAAACTATAACTATAATATCATAGAGACTCCTTAGGTACAAGATGCCTAGAAGTATATAAAAAAATATTGCTGGGCATGATGGTGCACACTTGTAATCCCAGTACTTCGGAGGCTGAGACTAGAGGATTGCAAATTCAAGGCCACTTGTAGCAACTTAAGTGAGACCCTGTTTCAAAATTGAGAAGAAAGAAGAAGGAAAAAAAAAGCTGGGCATGGTAGTGCATGCTTATAATACCAGTACTTAGGAGGCTGAGACAGGAGGATCACAGGTTTGAGGACAGCCTCAGCAAGTAGTGAGATTCTTATCAACCTAGTAAGACCCTATTTCTTTTTTTGTGTGTGTGTGGTACTGGGGATTGAACTCAGGGGCATTCTACCTCCGAGCTACACCCCCAGCCCTATTTTTTATTCTTTATTTTGAAACCAAGTCTCACTAAGTTGCAGAGTGCCTCACTAGGTAGCTGAGGCTGGCCGCGAACCCAGATCCTCCGGTCTCAGCCTCCCAAATGCTGGGATTACAAGCATGCGCCACCACACCTGGCTGAGACCCTATTTCAAAATAAAAATAAGGCTGGGGGTATAGTTCAGAGGTAGAATGCCCCTGGGTTCAGTACCTAGTGCCATAATAAATAAATAAATAAATAAAGGCTGAGGGTGGAGCTCAGGGGTAGGGTGCCCCTGGGTTCAACCTTCAGTACTATATATACACAAAAGGGAAAATACTAGATGTAGGATGGAAGATGGCAATACAAATTAGATGCAGAAAAACACGAAATAATATCCATGCAGAATGAGGGGAGCATGGGTCAAAAGCAATGAGAGCACATGCCTCTAATCTTAGTACTTGGGGAGTTGAGACTGGAGGATCACAGGTTTCAAGCCAGCCTCAGCAACTTAGCAAGACCCTGTTTCAAAACAAAAAATAAAATACGGCTGGGGCTGGGTATGGTGGCACACGCTTGTAATCCCAGTATTTGGGAGGCTGAGACTGGAGGATGGTCAGCTTCAGCTACCTAGTGAGGCACTCCACAACTTACGGAGACCCTGTTTCAAAATAAAGAATAAAAAATAGGGCTGGGGGTGTAGCTCAGAGGTAGAACACCCCAGGGTTCAATCCCCAGTACCAAAAAAAAAAAAAAAAAAAAAGCAATGAGAATTTTCTGTGACTCAAGTATGGTACATGTCGGGGGCCTAGCCTGGCCAGCTGGACCTCGCCTCTAGATGGCGCCTGGTAAAGTGCCAGAAGCAGCTACAGGTGGATTACATCCCGAAGCTGTGCCACGCCAGAGCGCATGCACCAGCACACCCGACTCGTGGCCGGCCAGGTGAGAGCTGTACGAGACACCTCGTGGCTTAGGCCCGGTGCAGCTATAAGAGC
>PVLC010047811.1:0-10965 GCA_004027655.1 Graphiurus murinus
GGTACTGGGGATTGAACTCAGGGGCATTCTACCTCTGAGCTACACCCCCAGCCCTATTTTTTATTCTTTATTTTGAAACCGAGTCTCACTAAGTTGCGGAGTGCCTCACTAGGTAGCTGAGGCTGGCCGCGAACCCGGATCCTCCGGTCTCAGCCTCCCGAATGCTGGGATTACAAGCGTGAGCCACCACGCCCGGCTACGAGAAATTTTTAGTATAAGTACTTCTCACATATTGCGTGACTTCGTGGTTTGATTGGCATTTGGGCTTAACTGGCTGTCCTGTATTTTTTTGAGACTGCCTGAAAGAGAACCAAGTAGAGGAGCAGGGCTGGAGAGACAAAAGAAGGAGCAGTGTGGCCGGGGCAGTCAGGAAGCAGAGATGCCACAAGGTGGGCTAGGAGAGATGGTTGAGTGCAAAGTTTGGCTACACAAAAGCAAGTTTTTTTGTTTTTGTTTTGTGGTACTAGAGATTGAACCCAGGGTCATCTTACCTCTGAGCTACACCCCCAGCCCTAATTTGTTTTTTATTTTGAAATAGGGTCTTAGCCGGGTGTGGTGGTGCACGCTTGTAATTCCAGCATTCAGGAAGCTGAGACCGGAGGATCCGGGTTCGCGGCCAGCCTCAGCTACCTAGTGAGGCACTCCGCAACTTAGTGAGACTTGGTTTCAAAATAAAGAATAAAAAATAGGGCTGGGGGTATAGCTTGGAGGTAGAACGCCCCTGAGTTCAATCCCCAGTACCACAAAAAAAAAAAAAAAAAAAAAAAAAAAAAAAAGAAATAGGGTTTTACTAAGTTGCCGAGGGCCTCATTAAGTTGCTCAGGTTGGCCTTGAACCTGTGATCCTCTTGTCTTGGTCTCCCAAGTAATGGGATTACAGGCATGCGCCACCACACAAATTTTTTTTTCCTTCGGTACTGGGGATTGAACTCAGGGGCATTCTACCTCTGAGTTACACCCCCAGCCCTATTTTTTATTCTTTATTTTGAAACTGGATCTCACTAAGTTGTGGAGGGCCTCACTAGGTAGCTGAGGCTGGCCGTGAACCCGGATCCTCCAGTCTCAGCCTTCCAAATGCTGGGATTACAAGCGTGCGCCACCATGCCCAGCTACCACACAAATTTTAAGAAACAAAAAATGGTCACTAAAGAATTGAGCTAAGTATGGCTGTTTCTTTCCCTCAGTGAAGTCATCGGCTTTACCTTCCTGCAACCCTATGGCTTCTGGGAAGGACTTGGAAGATGAACAATTGTCTGGGCTGTTGGCCTGGGTGGTGCTCGGGTAGACCTCAGACCACTGGTTGACCTGCCTGAACATAGCGTGCGGTATATATTGTTTGGTCTGAGCTCTTAAGTGCTCTTTCCCTGTTTGTTTGTTTAATTCCTGTGCTTTTGTATGGGATCCCCTATAAATCTCCCCTTTCTCAAGGGCTATGTTTGACACTTCATTTCCCCCCCAACTGGAAACATTTCCCCTGCTAAGGGTCAAAAAGACTAATTACCCTAAACTGAGTATTGGAGACACCCTGGGGCTCACACACAACCAAGAAGTGCCTGATCCTGGCTGTATTAATAGAAGAGTGCACCGAGGGCATATCTGAGCACAGAATCAGTGACGTCCTCAAAGCCCAACTGTATTCCTGTCGGAAAATAAACTCCTGACCCTTTCAGTGACGACCCTGTGAGACCTCGCAGTAGAAGCAGCCATGAAAGATACTCTAATCAAACACTTTAAATTACGTGTGAGGAAATGGAGGCCCCAGACGATCATGATTTGCCCAGGGACCCAAAATTGTTGGTGGTGCTGGAACTCCAGCTCAGAGCCCCTAACTCCCTGCTCCGTGCTCCTTCCGAGCATGCTGTGCTTCTTGGGGAGGGGAGCAAGGCTAGAGAGGAACATCAGGGAGAAGAGGCGGGAAGGGCGGACTCTCATAGGTGCCTTGACACACAAATCACTTTCCTATGTTATCTCATTTGAGGGAGGTATCATTTCTATTTGCAAGTGGATGGAATATAGAACTCAGAGAGGTGAAGTGACTCATCCACGGTCACACTGTTGTTAATTGGAAGACGAGGAATCAAGCCCAGATCTTTGGGCTCCTTGGTCTAGTGCTGTTTCTACCCCAACGGGGACAAGATGGGACAAGGAGAGAGCAGCAGGCTGGCGTTGGTGTGTCAGGGATCAGAGGCAGGCAGGGGGTTGGAAGGAGTGGCCTGGGAAATCCAGAAGAGGACCAGCCTAGAGCCGGCCAGGCGCTTCATCTCCTCCCATCCTCACCTCAGCACTCCCACGTTACAGATGACAGACTGAGGCTCAGGGAAGTTGTGTGGCCAGCCAGCTGGTTAGCAGTAGAGTTGGGATTTAAGTCCAGATCTGTTTGACTGGGGGGCTTCTGTGGTGGGTTTTTTCAGGTCAGTGAGAGTCTGGGTTGAGTCTGGGTGTGAGGGAGGCACAGAGAACATCACAAGGAAAAAGAACCAGGATAGTTGATGGTGACAAGGACCAATCTAGGGAGCAGAGCCTCTTCTGAGCCCATTGGCTCTCCCCTCTGCTCTGTATGCAAATACTGTCCCAGATGCTTTAGCCAAATCCCCTCTTCTCTGCAGGGTGTTGGGGCTCTTCTATTTCCCAGGTAGGGTTCCACCCTGATGACTGCAGTCTCCTGGTCTCTTGCTTCCCTGGCCACACCTCAGGGCCTCCTCCCTCAGAAGCCTTGCCCCACCCCTTCCAAGGACCACCAGCATTTGGCAGGAAGCAGAGCGGTATCATCTTATTTTCCTGCGAGAACTTGTTACATCTACCCCTGCCTTCCTCCTTCTCTCTCTTTCTCCTAATTTTTGTTTCCAAAATACTTGTGAGGTGTTTTCCCCAACTGAGAGTCCCTGAAGGACTAGTGGGAAAATTCCTGCCCAGGCTCTCTTATATCTTCTAACCTTGTTTTTCTGTCAATGGAGGCAGCATTGTTGATAATATCACCAATGTTATCATTTGCCCCTCTAGCTGACTCAGTACCCAATGCATAGTAGGTTCACACTAAGTCTTTTTGTTCGGATTTGGCAGCACAAGGGAGGAAGAGGGAATTATTCTAAGGGACTGTCATTGCAAATGTTTCTCTTGTTTAGACATCTTTTGTAGCTAATGAATCTCTCCAGGCTTGGCGTCTGGGACATTCCTCAGAAGCCTCCCCATTAGGCCAGCCACTGGATGACCCTCTTGTCCTTTGGGGGAATGCTGGGAGTCAGCCCATCTGTTCCAGAAGCCTGGGGTTCCCACGTGGTAAGCGGAGCCTGCTGCCCACCAGCCAGCCACCACGTCGCTTCTTCCGCTCGCCTTTGGCAAAGTTTGTGGTTGTTGAAAAACAAATGAAAATTTAAGTCCAAGGGATTTAAAACCACATTCAGAAAATGTAATCAATATTTGCTTCCAGCAGTCAAATGCCAACATTTGGGGAATGTGGCTGGATATATGCAGATTCTTTCGATCCTTTCTGCAAAATTTTCTGTTCATCAGAAAATATCTCAAAATAAAATGTTACATAGAAAAAATATGTTTTTACAACCAAGCAAGTGAGTACGAGCATGAAGGGCAAGGAGTGGTGTGGTTAAAATGAGGTCTAGGGCCAGGGAGAGCTGGGTGGGCATCTTGCTTTCCCACGTAGCAGCTCTTCTTGGATAGGTTACTTAACCTCTTTCAGTTCCAGTTTCTTCATCTGAAAAATGGACTGGGGATAGACTATCAGGAGAGTAGATGAGATAATGCATGTACAGCTCTTAGGATGATGCCTGGTACATAATAAAGGCTCAGTACCTGGCAAAGAGGGCAAAGAGGGACACAGAAAGTCCTTCGTCCTTCGCTATCCATCCTTATGACTTCTCAGTGTCTGCCATTGAAGGCCCCAGTCCTACATCAGAGACTCACCACCCGACCTACTCAGTCCCTAACTCTGACCTTCAGTTGCCCTTATGAGGAAATGGCCAGGACTGCCACCTTTAGATTGTTTCCTGGCATTCCCAACTGGTTAACTTAAAGCACCAGCAGGAAGGTGCTTACTTCTTAATTTGTAACTTTGGAGTCCCAGTCTTTCATTCATTCATACATTCATTCATTCACTCGTTCAACAGATCTTAATTGGGCGAAGGGGAAGGGAACTGTAGATCAAGCATTGTACTTGTCCTATGGAACACTGTGGAACCCAGATGGCCTGTCTGGGCCCTCCAGGTGCTTGCATCCTAGGAACTAGCATTTCCCTGGCATTTTCTCCCCCCTCTGCAACACCAGACTTGCTCATTTCTCCAGTATCAAAACCCCTTTCCAGACAATGCAGGCTCACACAGTCACGGAGGCCAAGTTGGCGTCATGGTGGCCCGCTCATTCTTCAGCTGTAGTTCTTGGGTAATATGGCCCTGTGGGGTACCAAGCACACCAGTGGTACAAAGGTGCAGCTATCTTATCTGCAAGCACTTCAACTCCAGTTGGCCACCGGCCCCCCCATTCCACAGCCACTCTATTTTTTTAACTAGCCTCTGCCTGAGACTCCTGTCTTCTTTCACTGTCTATAATCCACATCAGTCTGAAATATCTTTTCTTTCTTCCTTCCTTTTTTTTTTTTTTTTTGTACTGGGGATTGAACCCAGAGGTATTCTACCTCTGAGCTACACTCCAGTCCCATTTTATTTCTTATTTTGAAACAGGGCCTCACTAAGTTGCTGCGATCCTCCTGTCTCAGTCTCCCAAGTACTGGGATTACAGGCATGTGCCACCACATTCAGCCTGAAACATCTTCTCTATACAGCCATCTTTTTCTAATAAAATATGCCCTTTGCCCCCTCACTATCAGTCTGCTCCCCCCACAACTCTCCAGTGGAACTGGAGATACATGTCCAACAACCAAGAATCCATGCTTACAGACATCTTAGATACCGAGAAATCACAGTTAACATCATCACACCTGCCCATCCTCTTTCCACGGCAGCGTTTCTTGTTTTACAGGAAAACTGGAGTGAGAATCCAAAACATAATACAAATCAAAGGACTTTGGTGCCAATGTTCATGGTCACAACTATTTTAGTGAACTTCCCACTTGTGAAAATGGCTTTACTTTGGATGTTCTCAATCAAAACAAAATTTTTTTTCCCTTTAGAACACTATTTCAAAATTATTTATTGAGAGTTGCTCATGTCTTAAAACATACAAAGTTTTTGTTTGTTTTGTTTTGTTTTGCTTTACAATGCTGGGGATTGAACCCAGGGCCTTGAGCATGACAAGCAAGTGCTCTACCACTGAGCTATACCACCAGTTTAAGAAAGTTTTATATATTCCTCCCAGATAAGATCTACTATATACATATACCAAAAATATAATTAAACAGTTACTATGCTTGATATTAGCCAAAAGGCCAAGAAGTGATAAACAAACACTTATTAAAGGAGGACCCTAGTGAGTTCTGCGTAGTGAGATGTCTTAAGTGTAAGACTTGAGTTCTGAAAGGTGAGCTCATATGTGAGTGTGTGTTTAGTCAAGGAAAAAAAAAGTTGTTCATAAATTATTTCACCTTTGTATTATGAAAAATTATTTTCCATAAATACCAAAAAGAAAAAGAAAAGAGAACGCAGGCTCAGAGGCTAGGTCTTACTCTGCTTTCAGTTGAATATTTGCTTGGAGAATTGATATAAAAATTAAAAGAAAGCTGGGTGTGGGGGCACATGTCTGTAATTCTAGTACTCAGGAGGCTCAAACAGGAGGATTACAGATTTGAGTCCAGCCTCAGCAACTTAGTAAGACTGTGTCTCAACATAAAAAAATGAAAAGGGCCGGGGTGTACCTTGGAGATAGAATGCCCCTGGAATCAATCTGTAATACCAAAAAGAAAAAGAAAAGAAAAACTAAAAGAGATAATAGAAACCTCAACAGATGATAGCAGAGACTACCAGCTGCATACCCCCAAATCTATTCCATTCTTTCTTTCAGTAATAGAACGCTGATTTTTATCCACATTCCCTGCAGCTAGGTGAAGCCATCTGAGAAGGCCAATGAGTTCTGAACAGAAAGATTGCACGGGGTTTCCAAGAAGTCTTGCTGAATGGCTGAAGCACTTTTCATTCTCCTTCTACCTGTTATTGGTCTGGGCTCTAGATATGATGACTTATGCTCCAGCTGCTATACTGGAGCACGAGGAGGAGGGCTACACCCTAGGGATGCATTGCAAAGAGCTAAAGAGCTCAGGTCCCTGATGAGCAGCAGGAAGCTGCCATTCCAGCTCCGGACTTCCTGGAGATTTCTTTTCATAAAATGTAAATGGATTTTTCTCATATTTAAGCCATTATTTTTCAGGTCTTAGTTTCTCAAAGTAAAGCTAATCATAACTAATATGCCATAATTATTATTGTCATCATTGTCTTATGAGTCTGCAATCCTACTCTCTCACAGATCCCCTCGTTAGGCCTCTAGAAACAGCCTCCATGCCATCAGTAGTGCCAACAGCCTTGCTTCCTTCTGATCTCTGTGACCAGTCCATTCACGCTCTGTCTTCCAGCCCCAATGACAGGCATAGTATCCCTCTGCTTTTCTTCTTGTTTCCACTCTTTCTGCATTCTTGATTCCAGGTCCTTTCATAATTTCCATGACTCCCGTTTGCAGAATTCTCACACTGTCTGGGTGGGACTGCATCACCCTGAAAGCAGAGACTTTGGATTAGGTAGAAAGGAAGAGGAAGCATTCCAGGTGAGTGAAAACATAAGAAAAGGGGGGAGCAGATGGAACATAATTTGGAGACTGGAGGGGAAGAGGCTGAAGGTTTCTGCTGAGGCGGTAGATCGGGTTGTAATGGGGAAGAGGGTGGGACCCTGTTACGGAGGGTCTTCAAAGCCTAGGAGAGGAGGTTGGACTTGATCCTGGAGGGAATCAAGAGCCACTACAAATTTCTGAGCAGGGCAGCGACAGGAGGCAAGCGATATTTCCAAAAGAGCTAATCTGGCCAAAATGTACAAAACAGATTGAAGGCAGGAAGAGCCTGGAGACAGGGAGACCAATATAAATCTTCCAGCCAGTAATCAGATGGTCAAACATCATCAAGAGACTTTGAAAGAACGAAATTAAAGTGTAGTGATTTCAGCTAAGCAGAGAACAATAAGCCTTAAACAAAGTCTTTCCCCAGAATTTCTCACACAGAGCAAGATGTAAGCTTCCAAATAGTGAAGATTGGTTCAGGCCTTTTGGAAAACAATTTGGCACTATGGATTGGAAGCCTTAAGAACGGCCATGCCCTTTGACCCAGTAATTCCACTTCTGGGAATGCTAGGGAAATAATCCAAACTAGAGAAAGAAAAAAAAAATGCATGGAGATCTTAATCACAACACACTTTATAACAGCAAATATTAGAAACAACCTAAATGGTCAGAATGAGGAGATGGTTAAGCAACTATGGCTATCAATTATCTATTACCCTGCCATTAACTACAAGGGCTAAGAAGGCCGTGCAAATGACATGGAAAATACACACAACATAGTTGGAGGAAAATGATTGTAAAATACATCTCAGGGATTATTACCCAACAAACACCTTGAGTATAGAAAAAACAAGACTGAAAAGTGATATTCTAAATTAGTCTCTGTTGTTTCATTATACTGGAGAGACTATAGGTTTTGCTTCTTTTCTCTTTTTAATTTTTTTCTCCAATATGCTTTTATCACATTAGTATACTTTTTTTTTTGTACTGGGGATCCAAACCCAGGGCCTTGTACATGCTAAGTATGTGTTCTACCTCTTAGCTATATCCCCAGCCCCTACACAATATACTTATAATTATAGGAAATGTCATGGAGAATTCTTAATTTGTTTTCTTTTCACTCTGAATTGTTTGGTTTTTATAAGAACAAAACTTATATACTGAACATGTATCATTTTTATATTTTCTTAAAAATTATTTTTCTTTCTTTTTTTTATGGTACTAGAAATTGAACTCAGGGGTATACTACCTCTAAGCTATAACCCCAGGCCTATTTTTATTGTTTTATTATCGAAACAAGTTCTTACTAGGTTGATGAGAGTCTCAGTACTTGCTGAGGCTGTCCTCGAACCTTCAATCCTCCTGTCTCAGTCTCTCAAGTACTGGTATTATAGGCTCGGCACCATCATGCCCAGCTAAAAAATGATTTTTCAAAGACAAAATATATACTGAGACTATAAATGTGGGAAACCATGAGAAATGCTCATGCCATCACCAGCACATTCATCTTCTCTCTGATGTGGTTTAAAACATAAATACAGGCTCTGGAGTGGTGCGGTGTGGCTTTTAATCCCACCTGAACTGGGTGGCCATGGTACAATCCTCTGTGAAGTAGGACTGACGCCTCGCTTGCCTACATTTTGGAGAAATCGAGTGAGAGCCCATGAAGAAATCTCTCAGCACAGTGCTCTGCATTTCAGATACACACAGTAAACTGTGGCTATAAATATCGGCAGCAATTATTTCCTCCATTCTGTTTCTTGCCTCTTGTAGGTGCGTGGCTGTTTATTTACAGGGTTGACTGTCTGAGAAGAGACAGAAACCCTGGGCAAATTTTCAGCCTCAGCCACCTCATGGCCTTACGCTGCAGCCACCCCAGCTTCCCCTCACTCTGACCCCAGAGGGCAAGTCCTGCTTCTTTATTTGCCTTTGCAGTGCTCTTCCCTCTACCCGGACCACACTTTTGCTATGATGTACAAATGAACTGACTGTAGAAGACAAAGTTTATTTTCAAAAGGAAGTTTTATTCTCTGCATACTTAGTTGGCATATATTTAAGAATTGTTTTATGTTTTAGACATTTGGGTTAGAGCATAAAGTGGCCTTTGTTTGCTTAAATCTTTCTGTGATAGGCCCCTTAACCCCGGTTTTTATGCAAGTCCCAATTTACAACCCTGCTTAAAGCTGCACAAGTCCTTTTGAAGGATGGTATATGATTTTAAAGGGTCGTTGAGATTAGGAGAGACAGAGGGGGGATAAGATAAGGAGGCTTGTAGACCACCTAGGGCAAAACCAATTAATGCCAGGAATGATTTTGGAGGTGTGCTAAATGGCATCATGAATTTCCCCAACATTCTGCTCAATAAAACTTTCACACGCAGCCAGATTTTCCAAGTTTCTCAAGGACTACTTAAGTGGGAACCCATTCAAAACCTTATTAAAGTCCAAGGAGACGACATTTATTGGCTCTCAGTGTTCTCCTGAGGCTGCCAGGCTGTCAAAGGATACCAGGTGTTGACTCTCTGGTGCTCCCAGCATGCTGGGGAATGATGCTCTGGGAGGAAAAAGAGTCCCCTTCCTTCCCTATCCTGGATTATTTTCTGGAACCAAGAATGTGGCCAGTCTGCAAAGAGAAACACCATGCAATACTTGACCCACAGATCCTGCACCAACAAGTCAGATTTACTGTTGCTTCGGTAATAGTAAACCATTTGGGGGGCTACTTTATTGTATTTTATTTTATCTATTTATTTTTGGTAGTGGGGATTAAAACCAAGGGTATTCTACCTCTGAGCTACAACCCCCCAGCACCCCTTTCTTATTTTTAATTTTAAAACAGGGTCTTGCTAAACTTCTGAGGGTCTTTCTAAGTTGCCAAAACTGGCCACAAACCTGCGTGCGATCCCCCATCTCAGCCTTCCAAGTACTGGGATTACAGGCGTGCGCCACCACACCCGGCTCTTGGGACCACTTTAGTTCCATTTAAACGGAATGACTCATTATTAAGTGCTAGAGGCAAAGGGGATGGTATATGAGCCTCTTAGGAACTAGCATCTCTCCAGTTAGTCTTTGCCTTTGGTTGTTCCCTCTCGTTGAATGGAATTGGAGTTGATGCTGGTGTTGTATGTTCCTGGCTATACTTGTGCGGAGATGGATAAAAATGGCACCTCCCATTTGTGGGTCCTTTGTGCTTTTTCTAAGCACTTTCTGGGGTATGATCTTACCTGACCCACAAGGTATAGATGATCACCTTCATTTTGCAGATGGGGGAACTAAGCCACAGAGGCTTCTTGCCAGAATATCCATGCTTTCTGTTGGCAGATGCAGGAAAAGAGCTTAGATCCCCCCTTTTTCTTATCATGCCATGTTGCAATAACTGTATATTCATAAAATAAAGAGCAGAGGAATTATTAGTTAGTTTCTAAAATTTCTCATTTATCCAGAGCAATGATAAAGTTCCAGTGTAAACTGAGTTTACTACTCTAATAAAATTAATGATTAAACTTCTAGGCTGGGGGTATTATTCAGTGGTAGAGCGCTTGCCTAACCTGCTGAGTGCCCTGGGTTTCATCCCCATCCCTGTAAAGAGAAAAAGAAATCTCTAAGATGGTCTGGGGGTTGTTCTGTATAATCTGGTATTGTGATGAGTGCCATGTGTGTATGTAACATGTATTTGCCACACACGTTTTGGATACCAAATGGAAGGGGTATACAAAATGTTAAGAGTGATTAGAGGCCATAGAATTATAGATTTTATTTTCTTTATACTTTTTATGTATTGATTATATTAATTATATTTTCTTTTTTATGGTACAGGGGATTGAATCTAGACACATTCTATTTCTGAGTTACATCTCCAAACCTTTTTAGTTTTTTCAATAGGTTGCTAAGAATATCACTAAGTTGCTGAGGCTGGTCTTGAATCTGAGCTCCTCCTGTCTCAGCCTCCTAGGTACTGAGATTACAGGCATGAGCTACCATGTCTGGCCATCATATTTTTCATAGTGCATCCTTTTTTATTCAGAAAAAAATATACAAGTAATGCCGGGCGTGGTGGCGCACGCTTGTAATCCCAGCATTCGGGAGGCTGAGACCGGAGGATCCGGGTTCGCGGCCAGCCTCAGCTACCTAGTGAGGCACTCCGCAACTTAGTGAGACTCGGTTTCAAAATAAAGAATAAAAAATAGGGCTGGGGTTATAGCTCGGAGGTAGAATGCCCCTGAGTTCAATCCCCAGTACCG
>PVLC010047812.1:0-10965 GCA_004027655.1 Graphiurus murinus
TTTTTTTTTTTTTTTTTTTTTTTTTTTTGTGGTACTGAGACTTGAACTCAGGGACATTCTACCTTCGAGCTATAACCAGCCCTATTTTTTATTCTTTATTTTGAAACTGGGTCTCTTTAAGTTGCAGAGTGCCTCACTAGGTAGCTGAGGCTGGCCACAAACCCGGATCCTCCGGTCTCAGCCTCCCAAATGCTGGGATTACAAATGTGCACCACCATGCCCGGCTCCAATTTTACCTTCTAAGAGTTAAAAATGTTCAGGTTCGCCCAGTGCTGGCTTTGTAAAATTTGTGCACTGATTGATACTTGATTGTAAGCCTGAATTTTAAGAACTTAGGTCAGATACAGAATTTCCATAATGAACAGACTTATAAATATTGGTAAGAACTGTACAAGTTTTCAGCATGGGAATACATTTTCTTCCATTTGCTCTACCACGTATGTTGGTAGAACAGATGGTTTCCAGAATTGTATTCTGTCAATCATTTGTATTAATACATGCAGATAAAATGAGGTTGGGATTTAAAATGGTTATTTTTCAAGAACCTCTAGCTCTGTTTATTTGCTAACCCTTTTAAGCCAGCAAGTCAGCCTCATGCCCTTTGAGACCAACTAGGGAGTGACGCTCATTATCTGAAACTCATATTGTCCTTCGATATGAATGGTTGTTATTACCACCTTGTTTTTCCCCCACAGTGCCCTGCTTTGAAGGAGGAGCCTCGGCCATAATGCCAGTTGATGAATACTGGCTGTGTGTACCAGCTTCTCACCTTAGGCCTTTTGTGCAGACTATCAGGGTGACCAGGCCTTGTCCCTACTGTTGCTGGTTTCCAGGTGTTCTCTCTGTAGTCCCTGAGCCACCTTGTGCTCCTGGAGTGCCACCGGGGGACACTCACAGGGCTGTGCCTCCTCCTCCACATGCCTCCACTGCACCCCCCTCCACATACCAAGAACCTTGTTCTGCTCACCCCAGTCTCTGCCTTTCATCCCCTACACCTGATTGTAGGCAGGAGAAAAATGTGCAGTCTGGGCTGGTAAGTTTGGTGTCTTTTTGGCTATTAAGTTTAAAACTTGATTTTTAAAAAAACATTTTGTTATGTTTAACTTTTTCAATCATTGTCTCTTTTTAGCACAGTTATTTATTTATTTATTTATTTATTTATTTATTTATTTATTTATTTATTTATTTATTTATTTATTTATTGTATTGGGAATTGAACCCAGGGGCATTTTACCTCAACCTGCACTCCCAGCCCTATTTTATTATTTATTTATCTACTTATTTGTTTGTTTATTTACTTACTTACGGTACTGGAGATTGAACTCAGGGACATTCTACCTTTGACCTATACCCCCCTGCCCTATTTTTATTCTTTACTTTGAAACAGGGTCTCACTAAGTTGCAGAGGGCCTTACTAAAATAGCTGAGGCTGGCCATGAACCCAGATCCTCCTGTCTCAGTCTCCCAAGTACTGGGATTATAAGTGTGCGCTACCATGCCCGGCTTATTTTTTATTTTGAAACAGAATCTGACTAAGTTGCAGAGTGCCTCACTAAGTTGCTGAGGCTGACTGTGAACTTGTGATCCTCCTGTCTCTCAGCCTCCCAAGTACTGGGATTATAGACATGCACCACTGTACCCGGCTCAGATTTTTATTTCAGTGGAAGGTAGATCAAATATATCACCATAACAGTGTTCCAAACCAATATGAAATAAAAACTAGTAGCACAATAGGATTTTTTATAATACCTTAATTATAAAGCCTGTTACATGCCAAGTATATGGAAACTAAATACTAAAGATAATACAGAAGACTTCAAGCATATGCAGATTAAAGGAGTGAATTTACAGAATTGTACTTACTTAAAGTGCCTTGCAAGGACTGGGCATGGCACTCAGTAGTAGAGTGCTTGCCTAGCATACATGAGGTAGTGGGTTCCATTCCCAGGACCACGGAAGCAATAAAATGCCCATAAAAGCAGAGACTTTGACACTTAAATAAATGTAAATGATTTTTTTGAACTAGATTTTTGTTGTTGTATGGGGGAATCAATCCAGAGGGGTTCTATCTCTGAGGCCCCCACCCTACACACACACCAGCCCTTTCTTATTTTTTATTTTGAAACAGGATCTCTTTAAGTTACCGTGCATGACTGGCCTCACACCTGTGATCCTCCTGTCTTGGCCTCCCAAATACTGGGATTAAGGTGTGCACCATTGTGTCCATCTGAACTTATAGATTTTTAATGGTTCACTTAACCAGGGTAGAAAAATATTTGACTGATTTTAAAATTGCTATATTGAGGTATTTATACCCATACTTTACTAGGCCTCTATCTTAGTTCCACCTTTGACTTAGAAAGTAAAGATGATTGCTAAACTATATTGATATCTCCATTATACCATACAAATGTTTTTAAAAACTTAATTAGGCAAATAGTCACCAATACAGGGGTAAGTGGGAATGGAAGAAGGAGGGGGTGGTCGTGAGATCTCTCAGTATACCTTTAATGAAGTTGTGATTTTTGAGCCATGTAAATGCTTTACATATAAATATATATACATATATGTATATACATATATATATGTATATATATATATAAAACAAATGGTTAAAAACAACTTACAACTCAGTTTAAATTTTCTAGGAAAAAAGGGCTGATGGTCATACTTTTTTTGGACATTGCTGCTTTTAAGTTATTTTTCATTGTTTTTCTTTAGGTTTATCATGAAGGTGGATTTCAACAGCTACTAAAAATGAACGGGTCTGAGAATCTTCCCGAGTCCTATGACTTTGACCTGATCATCATTGGAGGAGGCTCAGGAGGACTGGCAGCTGCAAAGGCAAGGTTCCTTGTGTTGTATGTTATCTGGATTGTGGTTAGAATGTTCCCATCCCTGACAGCTCTCCCAAGTTCTCTGTGAATATCCAATGTTTATTCTTGTATTTTCATATTAATTTGGGCTGGACATGTTAAGGAACTACTTTATAAATTATTTATTTATAATTATTTATAATTATTTTATAAATTATTTTTTCAAATTAAAATATATGTTCTCCATATAAAAATAGAAGGCCCAATGTTTTGGGACACATTTTCATTTATTTTAAGTGTGGCTAATTTTTCTTACACAGTAAGAGTGTTCTGTGGAAATGGTTTAAAATTAAACAAATACATTTCTTACAAATTACATTTTTTATAAATACTAGTATTTGATTTTTCCACTTTGGTGTTTCACTTCCTTACAACCCTTTCTGTCCTCAACAGAAAGATGAACTGTTAGATTTCTTAAACTTACTTATTAACAATTATTTGCCTCCTCTGCATATGAGGTGGCCCAAGAGATTAACCACTAGCTCTATGGCCTGGGCATGACTGGGAAGAGGATGTGTAGATAAGGAAGGTTAGGAGTGAAGGCTGCTGGTCGTAAGTTGGATACACTGATCATGTGAGGAGCCCTTAGGCCTGCCATCCTTACCAACAAGCTCTTTAAAAGATGAAGAGTTTAAGCTTGGTATGGTAGCACACACTTGTAATCCCAGTACTTGGCTGAGACAGGAGGAGTGCAGGTTCATGGCCAGCCTCAGCTACTTAGTTGAGGCCCTCTGCAACTTAGTGAGACCCTGTTTCAAAATAAAGAAAAAATAGGGCTAGGGGTGTAGCTTGGTAGTAGAATGCCCATGGGTTCAATCCCTAGTACCTTTAAAAAACAAAACAAAACAAAAAAAACTCCCTTAAGTTGTAGCTGTGGTCAGTCAGTAAAGGTAGATTCACATGAATATGCCCAGATTAGAAGCAGGCCAATGTCTAGCACAAAGCCCTGCGATGAAAGTATTCAGGAACAATGCCTGATGTGTTTTACTGTAGTGAAAGACATACAGGCTCATTTCCCTCAACCTGTGGCGGTCTAGTTGCCTGTATATAAAGTTTATTCCCTGAGGAGGAGAGACAATGCTTTGCAAAATGAAGCCGACCATTGTCTTTACTTCCCTAAAATAGATTCGGAAACCTCATAGATATCAATTTTTTCATGGGCTTCTTGCATGAAAATTTTAGGAAATCTGACAATTTTAGAAGAAAAACTTTTCCAGTATTCTGCCTTAGAAACCAAATTAGGAGGAACTTAGAAATACTTTTAAAGATTATAGGATTCAAGTTTGGTAAAGGTCTGTAGGTTGTCCATAAACTGGCTGTACCAGTTAGGAACCACTTGTTTGAAATGGCCACCTTTTGTTTATTCATTTATTTATTTGCATATTGTTGCTTAATTAGTTATCGTTTGAATGGAATTACATAAGAGGATTCTAAAGTTTTTAAGCCTGTTCTAACAATTTTATAACTAATCTGCAAAATCTTTAAAGCTACTCTCAACTATCTGAATATCTCTTAATTTTTATTATGGAGTTGAACTAACCATCATAGTACATGAAATTTCTAGGTATCAATACTTGGTTATACTTTGGGCATTCTAGCTTAATAAAAACAGCATGGATGTTAGAAGCCCATTTCCAATCTATTATGGTAACCTTTCTAACTCATTTTAATAATTTTTATTTTCCAGGAAGCAGCCAAATATGGCAAGAAGGTTATGGTCTTGGATTTTGTCACTCCAACTCCTCTTGGAACTAGATGGGGTAAGCATCTAAAATATTTTAGAAATGAGTTTGTAGGAGCAGGTTTTTCTCTGACAATGATCTAAATGGCTTCTAAAACCCAACTTGGGGGAAAAAAATCCAACAACATAGCTCTTCCATTTGAGGTAAGTTGTAATGGACTTGGGTTAAACGCTAAATATTAAGATTCTTCGGCACAGCAGAGATAGTACAGAACTTACAAGCTAATTTATGGTAGATACTTGTATATTCTAGTATACTTAGGGACTCAGTAACTGAAAATGTAAACTTTTAAAACTTTCTGCTTTAAATCCCTCTCTCACATGCAACAAAATAGAATCAGATAGTTGGATAATCCTTGCTGCTTCTGAGTTTTGGTGAATTATACATTTATTGTTCATTTATTTAACAGATATTTATTAAGACCCAGGATCCTAGGGATATAGCAATGAGTACTGTATGAAAGATGTTCTTGCCCTTTTGGAACTTACATTGTAATATGAAGACAAAAAAGTAACTTGATAAGTGGTACTGAAAAAAAATTATACAAAGGGATAGAGAGGGATTGACTAAAGGAAAGAGTTACATCTTGGAGAAGATTGTCAAGGAAGACTTCTGAAGAGGTGGCCTTTAGTTGAGGCTGACTATGCCAAAAGCCAAGGCAGAAAACCTCCAGGCAGCTTTTCTGTCTCAGAGAGCAGTACCTATAAAAGCCCGAGATAGGTAAGGGTCCTTGGTGGCTGTGGTATGGGCGGTAGGAGCTAGAGGTGGATGACTAGAGAGGAAGGCAGGTCAGATTGTATAGGGCTTTGTAGGTTAAGATGAAGACTTGGTCTACTCAGCAAAGTGAGCAGCCTTTGTGGAGTTTAAGGCAGGAGAGTGACAGGTAAATTTTATAAAGGTTACTTGGCTCCTTGCATGATAAGGAGGCAAGTAATAGGAAGTCCAGATACAGCAGTAGCACAATTCTAATTCCTGCATTCAACAAATACTTATCAAGTGTCAGCTCTGTGCTAGATAAATTCCATGCCCTGTGGAGCTTATACTCCACAGTGACACCCTGGTAGTATTCTCAAGAGGACATACCTTTGAGCTGTGAGGTCCACTGCCATCTTGCACTCTGACTTGTGTCATTTTGTCTACCTTCCCACCTGCCTGTGTCTCAGTCTAATAGAAACAAACTTTCACAATGTTCTTTAAGCTTTAGAGAATCAAGTAAAAGCTGCAGGCTACCTCCTTAAAAACTGCACATAAATAACAAATTTTAGTATGGTTTCAGACTTACTACAATTCAACTATGCTCAGCACAACAGCCTCTTTATCATTATCTTTATTTTTTTTGTCTGTAGATTTGATATCAAATGCAGAGTTGTGCGCATAGAAAAGTTCCAGTTTCTGGTGTTACTACCAATAATCAATTAATCTTTGAAGTATGTGAAAACTTTGGAAATCTGCCTCTTTTTTAAAGGATGATATTACTGTGTTCAGTATACAAAGCTCTTTGAACTTAAAAATTTCATGAGACTAGGAATAAACTTATGAACAGTATTTGCCACATTAAGCAAATAAAGCAAATAAAATGTCTCATTGAATTGTAATAATTGATTTTTTTCTTGGAAGGCCTGTAAAGCAGGACATACACTGATTTATTAATGTTGTTACAGGTCTTGGAGGAACATGCGTGAATGTGGGCTGCATACCTAAAAAGCTGATGCACCAAGCAGCTTTGTTAGGACAAGCCCTACGAGACTCTCGCAACTATGGATGGAACGTCCAGGACACTGGTATGGGTGGGAAAAGCTGCTCTCCATTTGTGGCTTTGGAGGTTGAACTGTAATCTTGTAATGCACCATCTGTTTTTATGAGGCTAACAAATACCCTGGAACTTGTTTGTATTTATATTTTTATGGATAAAATCACTTGCAGTTACCCTTTGTTAGATAGCTATATAGATATTATGGTAAGAACAGATAATGTACTTGGGAGTATGACATTTCTAAATAGAAACCCACAATTCTTTCAAATGAATTCTCAGTGTGTGTGTGTGTGTGTGTGTGTGTGTGTGTGTGTGTAAGAAATCATGAAGTAGCCGGGCGTGGTGGCGCACTCTTGTAATCCCAGCATTTGGGAGGCTGAGACCGGAGGATCTGGGTTTGCGGCCAGCCTCAGCTGCCTAGTGAGGCACTCTGCAACTTAGTGAGACCCTGTTTCAAAATCAAAGAATAACAAATAGGGCTGGGGGTATAGCTCGGAGGTAGAATGCCCCTGAGTTCAATCCCTAGTACCAAAAAAAAAAAAAAAAAAAAAAAAAAAAAGAAATCATGAAGTGTTTATAATTTGAAGGAAGTAAAATTGTGTTTACTTTCTTTGAAAGTTGCATTTTTCTCTAAAATTGAAGTCTGTTTTATTTGCAAGTATTGGGGAAAGGTTTGTTAGTTGAGGAGGGAGTGTTTAGAGTTTGTTGGGCTGAAAATATTTAGACTGTTCTAGGTACCTTAGACAAGTTGAAGAAGGAATCCGTGACTTTAGAAAGTAGATTGCATTATCTGGTAGAAGAATGAAGTGAGGGCTGGCATAGTTACATGACTAATTGATGATTTACAGATGGTCACTCTGTCATTAAAGAGTGAAACTCCAGCGCATATCTAGTTGTAATTTTGAGATTTATAGCATGTGGAACACTTCAAGCCCAGGAGCTAGGGTAAACTATTTGTGGCTTTTTTTTTTTTTTTTTAGTTATAATTAATAGTTGTATTAAATATAGAAATAAAGCTGAGTGGGGTGGTGCGTGCTTGCAGTCCTAGTACTTGGAAGGCTGAGACAGGAGGATCACAAGTTCAAGGACAGACTCTTGTCAACCTAGTTGAGACCCTGTTTCCAAATAAGAAATCAAATTGGGTTGAGGGTGTAGCTCAAAGGTAGAATGCCTCTGGGTTCAATCCCTACTACTGAAAGAAAAAGAGAGAAAGAAAGAAGACATAAATGCTTGTAAGATTTTTGATTCCACTCAAATTAGTGATGCTTTCTTTGAGACTGTTACTTCTCAAATTAACAATACTTTTTTCCAAGTTTGGAATCCTAGAAAATCAAATGGGTTTTTTTGTTTGTTTTTTAAATTAACTAACTTATTTATTTTTGCGGTACTGGAGATTGAACTCAGAGGCATTCTACCTCTGAGCAACACCCCCAGCCCTGTTTTTTTATTCTTTAATTTGAAACAGGGTCTCAGTTGCGAAGGTCCACACTAAGTACCTGGGGCTGGCTGTGAACTGAGATCCTCCTGTCTCAGCGTCCCAAGTATTGGGATTTCAAGCATGCGCTACCATGCCCAGCTCAGATCAGTTGTTTTAAAAGTTTTATATTAGGATCACATCTATTTCCTCAAACTCTTAGAAGGCCACTGTCTGTGACCTTTGGAGGCCTGAGGCTGTACTTGAGAGTTTTAATTATTCGGTTCTTAGCCCCATGCCATTTTCTCTTGCAAAATGGAAAAGGCAGTTGAATAAATGCAACTGACCAAGGAAACATGAATTTAATATGTAATCTACCACTCTTCCTTCCTACCTCTCCTTTCCTCCAGATTATTTACTCTCAATGTCTTCTCTTCTAGAAGACTGCTGTTAATGCACCCATTTACAACATTAGACTTCTTATTTGATGTTTTAGAAATTCTTTGATGAAGGACATAAGAAAAATTCATCTGGAAAGGTCTAGAATTTGTTGGAAAAAGTAAAGTTGTTCCAGGCAGATTTTGATTTCTGTAGCTTTATTTCCACTTGCTATCTTCCTAGTGAATGCCACTGGCTCCTAAGACTAAGCAAATAATAGTGCTGGAGCAATGTAACACAGACCTACTAGGATCCCATTGTCCTTACATAGAAAACATGATCAATTGTTCACAGTTGGGGTCATGAGGAGTGTTTTGGATATTTTCTGCCATAGATGGGTGTATGACCTTGGACAAGTCATCCATCCTTTATTTTCCTGGATACATAATGGTATTAATTCTGTCCCTTCAGGTGCTTTGAAGTTCACATGAAAACATGTGCCAACCCTGTTAAAAGCTTTTAAGTAGTTCTGTTAGTCAGGTTACTATTGTTGAATGTAAGGGTGTGGCCTGGCTTTCTATAGTAGAATAGGGAGATCAGGAGAGTTGACCTAAGATACAGCTGCTGTAGGCAGAAGAGCATCTCACATACAAACAAGTTCTGCCTGGCTAGCTAGAATCTATAGGGGCTTAGCAACAGATTTCAGCTACCAGACCAAATCAGCAGTCTAAGGAGGCCTAGGTGAGATGCTGAGGCTAGGTCAGTAGGCAGACTGAATGAAGAGGTAGAGTGTCCAGTGGGGTCTGGGAATCTTGGAGTGTGGTAGATACCAGGCATTATTAGAGACCTGGAGTTTCAGGTATGCCCAACAATCCAGTTAATACCAGTAACATATAAAGTGGGAATTGGAACTTTATTAAACAGAAACTCAGTTCTCGAAAAGGAATGCAAAATCAAGACCATAGGGGCAACTACAGTGTTTTGATGCTGAGTCCCAGATTGGTAGCCAGAATTTTAAAATTCCTTCTGTGTGAGCATGGTCACACTAGACACTGGAGGTGAGGGTGGGCTGCCTGCTGTACCACAGGGTGAAAGAACCTCAGTAAGGAAAAGAGATTTTGGGAATGGTGGTACAGGAGATTGAACCCAGTTGTGCCTTTGAGCTACCCTCAGCCCTATTTCATTTTTTATTTTGAAACAGGGTCTCTTAAGTTGCTGAGGCTGGCCTCTAACCTGTAATGCTGCTGTGTCAGCCTCCTAAGTACTGAAATTACAAGTGTGAGCCACCATCCGGGCGTGGTGGCGCACGCTTGTAATCCCAGCATTCGGGAGGCTGAGACCGGAGGATCTGGGTTCGAGACCAGCCTCAGCTAACTAGTGAGGCACTCGACAACTTAGTGAGACTCGGTTTCAAAATAAAGAATAAAAAATAGGGCTGGGGGTGTAGCGTGGAGGTAGAACGCCCCTGAGTTCAATCCCCAGTACCACAAAAAAAAAAAAAAAAAAAAACAAGTGTGAGCCACCACGCCCAGCTAGGAAAGGAGATTTGAAGTATGGAAATCAGGCTGAGCCTGGGCTACCAAGGAAGGCTTTAATTGAATGTTAGGTTTAATCAATAGATTTGAATTTTAGTCTTTGAAATAATGAAATTTATTGGTCCTGTTACTTAATTCTAGCTATGTCTTATTTTAAAATATGGGATCTCCGATAGGATTAGCAGAGTGCACTCCATTTTAGGAGCTATACAGTTATAAAATTTCAGAAGTGATTCTTCTCTTTGGTCTAGTTCATTGTTTTTCCATTTTCTCCATGGATGTGTTGTTACTGGCACTTTAGGCTGGACAGCTCCTAGTTGTAATGAATATATTGAAGGATAATTAGTATCACTGACCTGGGCATTAAAGGACATGGGCAACCCTAAGTCACTGACTACCAATGATCCATGTCTGAAAATATATAGTACTCTAGTTAAAAAGAGTGGACATATGAAAAGAGATTGTGCAGTAAAGCATCAGTAATTATTGCAGCTGTAGATAGAAGGCACATAGAGATAAGGTATATACTATTCTCTCCCATTCCCAGTGGACAAACAGTGAGTCCTGCCCTTTGTTTTTATAATGGTGAAAGAGGCCAGTCAGGCAGGCTGGTCTGGGCTCCCTGCAGTGCTCCCCACTCCCTTGGCACCACAGCCATGGTGACCTCCTAAAACTAGTCTCTTAATTTGCTCCATGTCTAACATTTTATGATTCTATAAATTGACTATGCATAATTTGTTCTCTACAAAGCCTCAAACCAGTTTTTGTGCTGTCTTTCTCACTTCCAGAAGCTGGCCATTGGGTATTATGGGCTGGTTTCACCATTTATTTACTGGGTGGCCAGCCTACTTAACCAGTGGATCTGAGACTGGCATTCCTTGTTTCCATGAGAGAAGCTTTCAGCTTACATTTGTCTTTATTCAAACCACAGCTTCTCAGGACCTGCATTCTGCCTATCAGAGTATAGTTTATCTGTATTCTGTTTTTCTTAGTCATTAGTAAGATGTTAATGAGTGACAAAGGTTTTTTGTTTTTGTTTTTGTTTTTTACCATTTAAAATTTGAAATTTAGCCGGGCGTGGTGGCGCACGCTTGTAATCCCAGCATTCGGGAGGCTGAGACTGGAGGATCCGGGTTCGCGGCCAGCCTCAGCTACCTAGTGAGGCACTCCGCAACTTAGTGAGACTCGGTTTCAAATTAAAGAATAAAAAATAGGGCTGGGGGTATAGCTTGGAGGTAGAATGCCTCTGAGTTCAATCCCCAGTACC
>PVLC010047813.1:0-10965 GCA_004027655.1 Graphiurus murinus
TTTTTTTTTTTTTTTTTTTTTTTTTGATACTAGGGATTGAACTCAGGGGCATTCTACCTCCGAGCTATACCCCCAGCCCTATTTTTTATTCTTTATTTTGAAACCGAGTCTCAGTAAGTTGCGGAGGGCCTCACTAGGTAGCTGAGGCTGGCCGCGAACCCGGATCCTCCGGTCTCAGCCTCCCGAATGCTGGGATTACAAGCGTGCACCACCACGCCCGGCTGGAAGACATAAATTCTTTCATTTTCTGTTTGTCATGGAAGTTTTTATATCCCCATCAATTTTAAGAGAGAGTTTTGCTGGGTATGAGAATCTTGGCTGCAAGTTATTTTCTTTCAGGGTTTGGAATATGTTACTCCAGTCTCTCCTGGCTTTCATGACTTGATTTGGGAGGTCTGGAGTGATTCTAATTGGCTTGCCTCTAAATGTCACTTGGCCTTTTACTTCTGCTGCCTTTAACATTCTCTCCTTGGTCTCTATATTGGTCAACTTGATTATTATATGGCATGGTGAGCCTCTTCTTTGATCCTGTCTTGAGGGAGTTCTGTATGTTTCCTGCACCTGTGCGTCAACTTCTCTTTCTATGTTTGGAAAGTTCTCTGATATTACTTCTTTGAAGAGATTGTTTATTCCAAAAGTTTCAACTTCTGATCCCTCTTCTATGCCTATTATTCTTAGGTTAGCTCTTTTAAAATTGGCCCAGATCTCTTCGATGTCCAATTCATACTGATGTATTTTTTTTTTCTAAATTATGTACTATAGATTCATTTTTGGTATGGTCATCTTCTAAGAGTGATATTCTATTTTCCATGTGATCTAATCTGCTGTTTATAGTTTCAATTGATGCCTTCATTTCAGTTATTTCATCTTTCACTTCCTTCAATGCTTCTCTTTGGTTCCTTTTCATGTCGTCGAATTCTTTGTTTATTTGTTCTTTTATTTCTTTCTTTATTTCTCTAAAGCTCTGCCTACATTCTTTCTGAAAATCCTGTATTGTTTCTAGGATTAAAGATCTGAATTGATCTTATGGTAATCTCTGCCATTCTGGGTTGGTGAGATCTGTTATTGAGGGGTTGTGATAGCTCATTGTTTCTTTGTTATTTTTCCTTCCCATTGTTCGCCTATTCTTAGATTTATATCTTTCCTGCTCTTTGAAGTTTTCAATTCCAATCTCTGTAGGGGGGGGTTAGAGGTGTCTGAAGGTATATACAGGGACATGTTGTAATCAGTGATAAAGGTTGGGTGAGAGGTCACAGTGATGAATGCAGGAATAGGGTAAAGAAGAGGTATGTTCCAGCGGAATAAGAGGTTGAGTGTGTTGCTATGATATATTGTAAATATTAGTATTAGTAGATATGTCAGGAGATTCTGGTAATCAATATAGAGTTTTGAATGTTGTAGTATGAGATGGTCTTGATATGAGACAGGAAAAAAAGAAAAAGAAAAAGAGAAGGGAGGAGGTACCGTGTTGAGGAGAGGAATATAGGGGGCAGAGAGGGAGGGGAAGCTTGTAAAAGGGAAAAGGAGGAGATTCAACAAGCTAAACAAGTTAAAACAAAGCAAGCAATCATCCAAACAAACATAAGTAAATCGAGGCAATACAGAACAGAAACTGAGTAAAAAACTTAACAGCAAAAACAAAACAAAAACCCGAAACGTAAAAACAGCAACCAACCACTAAAACAAACACCCTGCTAGTTCATAAGTATCGAGCTTAAATTTTCGAGTGTGTCTGTATCATTTTTATTAGCTGTCAGTGCAGGCAGGGGGTTTCATTGCTGCCTCTCCCGCTGCTGGCTTCTGTCTCCGGGCTCTCCACAGGGCCTGGCTGTGTCTCTCTCTCTGCCTTTGCTGATGGCAGGTGTGCAGTCTAAATGCCAGGCCTTTTCAGATGCCCTATGTGCACCTGTAGAAGTGCGGGTGCCTGTGTCTATCCTTCTTATAGGGGTCCCGCACCTCAGGGGCCCAATACCACTTACAGGTCCCTACTGCTCGAATTTCCGTTGTTGCCTGCTTCACCTCTGATTGCCGGTGGCGCAAGAGGACAGTGGAGGTATGGGTAGCTGGAAGGATGTTGGCTGGGAAGGGCTGGCACGCCAAGCGGCACCGGCCGGTTTGCGGCACCCGCTCCCTTGTTTTTCCTGGGGCCTATGTCACTCCACGCCTGGCCAGGTCATTGGGTCTGCCAAGATGCCTATAGTTTTCAGCATGTGTGTGACCTTCACAGCTTCATGTCCGGGTTCTGTAGAGCCTGTGGCCTGCACCAAGCCACTGCTTGGTGGTTCCGGATCCCTGCTGCTCAGCCTGCTCCAAACTCTGGTTGCTTGGGGCGCAGGTCAGTGATGGTCTGGCTAGATAGCAGGAAGTTGGTTGGGAGGGGCTAGCAGGGAAGATGGTGGCCACTGTTTCATGGCACGCCGGCTCCCCCCGGTCCTCCTGGACTCTGATCCTCAGCTCCGGTTTCACTCTCAGGCTTCCGTTAAGAAGCTGTGTTCGTGGCGGTCTTAGGTCTTACTTCGAGCTCTTATGGGCAGTCACTGTTCTGCGCTGAGGCAATGCGCTGGGACAGATCCGAGGGAGCTTACACTGAAAGCCCCACACATTCTGGTCGCTGTGGGTGGGCGGAGAATCTCCTCCTGGGTATGGTGTGGGGTCCTGGGGGGGGGGGGGAGTGCTGTGTCCAGGAGTTTGCTGTTCTCAGCGCCTGGTCCTGTTTTTTCATAGCCTACTTCTTCTCTGCAGAGTCCGGCGGCGATCCGCCCCGGCAGAGCAGGTTCTCTGCGAAGTGGAGTCCCTTGTTGTCCCTGCTCTGCTTCCTTGATCTTCTTTGTTTGTGGTTCAAATTTCACTTTTTTTTATTCTGTTAAAAAGCTCTTTTTATGGTAAATTTAGATCTAAATCACAGCATCTGGGGAAAGTTGCTTCACTCAGTCACCATCTTGGAACCTCCCCCAGGTAGACCCCTTTTTTATTTCTGATTTTAATAATTTATTTGATTTTCTCTTTCTTTTGTTTATGTTGGCTAAGCTAATAGTGTATCAATATTTGGTGATCTTTTCAAAGAACCAGCTTTTTGTTTTGTTGATCATATGCATTTTTTGTTCTCTATTTCATTGATTTCTTCTCTGATTTGATTATCTCTTGCCTTCTCCTGGCTTTGAGACTAGATTGTTCCTATTTGTTGAGGTCCCTGAGTTGTGCCATTAGATTGTTTATTTGATCAATTTCTGTTATTATTATTATTATTATTATTATTTTTGCGGTACTGGGGATTGAACTCAGGGGCATTCTACCTCCGAGCTATACCCCCAGCCCTATTTTTTATTCTTTATTTTGAAACCGAGTCTCACTAGGTAGCTGAGGCTGGCCTCGAACCTGGATCCTTCGATCTCAGCCTCCCAAATGCTGGGAGTACAAGTGTGCGCCACCACGCCCGGCTCTGTTATATTTTTTAATGTGGGCACTCATTCCTATAAATTTTTCTCTTAAAACTTCCTTCAAAGTGTCCTATAGATTTTAGTATGTTTTGACTCTATTTTAATTTCATTCTAGGAATTTTTTAATTTCTCCGCTTATTTCTACTTTGATCTATGTGGGGAAATTCCATTCCCCCTGCTCTCATAGAAGAGCAAAAAGCCCTTGCAGGACTTAAGATAAAGCCAGAGGTTAGAAGAAAAACAACCTCTGATGAGAAAACAGCACCTGGTGATAACAACAGCTCTCTGGAGCTCTTGTCCTTGGTGCAATAAAGGAGTTAAGGAGCATTCTTCCCCCTTCCCCCTTCCCTGCTTTGGTTTAAATTCCTCACAAGCTTGAACTCTAACTCCTCCTTATTATCCCTATCTATAAGAAAGCCCTCTGCTTCCCTAATAAATGAGATTGTTCCAAGAGTCTGTCTCCCACCGGGTCTTGGCATTCAGCTGGTCTGGCCTTCCTCTCACCCCAGGACCCAGCTGGGGTCTTGTAGTTCAGCTGGACAGGGACATTCTGGATATGCCCTCCTGGAGCGGACCCTAAAGCAGGGCCCCTCATCTGGTGCCCTGACTCAGATCCAGGACTCCTGCCCAGACCTGGTCTTGTAGCCTAGGTAAGTAGGCAAAGAGGTCTCGGGGACTGGTTAACCCTTAAATTGGGTAATGCAACAGGAAGAATTTATGCCACCCCTGTGGGGCTGAGAAAGTATACTTATCAGTGAATTGTCCTGTCTGTTAATTGTCCTGTCTTACATTTGGTTCTGTTCTGCAGTCTGATATCTTAGGGAACCCGTGGGAACCACTTCCTATTCTCTTTGGTGTTCTAACCCTTGGATACTGAGTCTCTATATTTGCTTGATTTTTGTCCTTGCCATCGGATTGGACTCTACTAGTCCTCAAGACTGGTCGAGTCGAATGCCTTCTGCTTTCCATTTTCTTTGTTCTCGTCTGCCTTGGCCTCTTAGGCATCTTCTGTTGGTTTTATTAATGGGGGGAGGAGCTAGCAGTTCCAAAGCCCAGACTGCCCTTAAAGGGTTAAAAGCCATTTTAAAATGCTCCCACATTGATGTTGGGGAAGAGGAGAGGGCAGCAATCTGGCAGACAGCCGAGAAAGTGGCACCGTGGATTCAAAATACTGACTTGTATGATTGTGATACTTGGGTTCAGGTTGAGGACCTCATTAAAAGGGCAGAGGCCTTAGGGTGTATTACACCCCCACCAGGCTTTTATCCGATCTTGGGTGCTCTGAAGGCCTGCCTGGAATGTAAACATGGGAGAGAAATGGGAAGCAAAAGCCAGTCTGGGACAAGAAATAAGGGCCACCTTGGCCTGCCTCCCCTTAAGGCCGAAATGGACGATAGCTCCCAGGGGCTTCAGGCCCCGCAAAAATCACCAGGACTGCACTCTCCAAAAGATCTAAGACCCCCACGGGAACAAGATACTTCCACTCCCCTGCTAGATGATTGGTCTGACAGGAGCCAGAAGATTTCTGGGAATAAGGAAGAAGTCCACCTTGCTCCCTTATATCCCCCCCTCCCTGGTGTGTCCAGCAATGGATCACTGACTCCTGCAAAAAACCTCCATCGCCCCACCCCCATGTCCTCCTTATGCAACTACCCCTCCAGCCATCCACCTCTATCCTGTTCAGGTTGCAGCCACCCCACAATGGCCCCAGGGATGGTACCCGTGGGAACCAACTGATTTAAAGGAGTTAAGAAAAGCAGTTTCTGAAGGGGACCCTAATTCTCCATGGGCTGAGACTATCCTTCAAGGATTAGCCCACCAACAATGCACCCCTCAAGATTGGAAAGATCTGGTCAGAGCAGTTCTTCCAGTTAAATTCATGGCTTACTACAAAGATGAGTGTTCTTTACAGGCCCAGAGAAATACCGACGCTGACCCGGTGATTCTTATTACTTATCCTCAACTTACTGGGACTGGGGACTTCTCTACCAGGCAGCAACAGGCTGCCCAGCCTGCCCCTTATTGAGAGCAGTTTTGGCTATGTGCCTTGGGAGCTTGGAAACGCCTTCAGGAAGGTCCCTCAGAGGGACCCCTTACTGGCCTGATACAGAGAGCAGGAGAGCTCCTTGAGGTATTTATTGACAGAGTCCAACAGAGTCTCTCTAGGAGAATGCCCCCGGATCAACTCCGAGACCAAATAGTAAAACTAATGGTTTGGGAGGGAATGAGCCCAGATCACTGGAGGGTATGTACAGGGCTAAGAGAATGTTCATTAGAAAGATGGGTCATCACCACCGCCCGAGATGTAGAGACACCTGGAAGTCAAGAGGCGGCATTCACTAATGGTATAGAGGCCCAAACAAACCAGCTAAAAATTTTGTTTACCCCCAAAAATGAGAGAGACCCATTTCCCCAGAGAAAGAAAGGGGACTCTAAAATTACCTGCTTTGGATGTGGTAAACCAAGCCATTTTAAATGAGAATGCCCTCACAAGGGTGAAATGGAGAAGGGGCTTGGCCTAATAGTTTAATTCATTTGCTGCCTTAGGCCTTACTCAAAAGGTTAAAACCGACAATGGACCTTGTTTTACCTCTCAAAAACTAAAAACCTTTTTTAATGCTTGGAATATCACCCATGTAAGGGGGATCCCCTATAACCCTCAAGGTCAAGCCATAGTCGAAAGAACCAATAAAACCCTCAAAGAACAACTAATAAAACAAAAAGGGGGACTATACCCCACAAACCCCCACTTACAGCTGTCATTGGCTCTTCTAACCCTAAATAGCCTAAATATTTTAAAACAAAATTTGACATCACGTTTCTAAGCCCATTGGGGCGATCCACTCCCATTAACACCTCAGGAGAGGGTGAGATGGAAAGACCCCATACTGGAAAATGGAAAGGCCTGGACCCCCTTATCCAATCAGGAAGAGGATATGGATATGTTTTCCCTGAAAATGCCCCAAAACCCTTATGGGTCCCTGCATGTAACATTAAACTTGTTCCAGGAGCTGATGATACCTCCTGAGAAGCCATTGTTCTCTCTTTTCGCAATTTACAGAAAAATGAAGGGACTAACATTGGGAATGAGGACCCTCCTTCTTACTCTCCTACTCGAGATGTGATTGACTACAATAAGACCTAGATCAATGGAGAAAGGAGCTACAGTCAAACTTTTCAAACGTTTTATGCACTGGGCTCCACAGATCATTTCCATACCTGATGCCCTTCCTAGGACCTGTTGCTTTCTTCCTTTTACTTCTCATTTTTGGCCCTTGCATCCTTAATCGCTTAATCCGATTCATTCGAGAGAGGGTTGAAGCAGTCCAGTTGATGGCATTTCGAGTACGCTATCAACGCCTGCTGCTAAACCCATCTCCCCATGCCTAATAAACTGACCCTAGCCAAACTCCTATAAAGCACCTACCTAAGCCCTTCTAAGGTAGGGCCCCCGAGGGGACAGCCAGGCGTGGTGGTGCACGCTTGTAATCCCAGCATTTGGGAGGCTGAGACTGGAGGATCCGGGTTCGCAGCCAGCCTCAGCTACCTAGTGAGGCACTCCACAACTTAGTGAGACCCTGTTTCAAAATAAAGAATAAAAAATAGGGCTGGGGGTATAGCTCAAAGGTAGAATGCCCCTGGGTTCAATCCCTGTTACTGCAAAAGAAAAAAAAAAAAATTACTGAGGGGATGGCTCCAGTGACAGGTAAGATTCTCTTAAAGATATGTCAACCTAAGACAGGACATAAGTAAAAAGATACTTATGTTCCCATGATGGGTAAGACTTGTGCTTAAAAGAGAAATCAACCTAAGACAGGACCGTCTCACTCACCCCCAGTTAAGCCACCTGGGACTACTGTGAGCTGAGGTGAAAGTCAATGACAGCTAAGATCCCTGTAGCAGGGACAACCTAAGACAGACACTCCTCCCTGGATCCCCAAACAGGTGTCAATAAAACAAAAAGGGGGAGATGTAGGGAAATTCCATTCCCCCTGCTCTCATAGAAGAGCAAAAAGCCCTTGCAGGACTTAAGATAAAGCCAGAGGTTAGAAGAAAAACAACCTCTGATGAGAAAACAGCACCTGGTGATAACAACAGCTCTCTGGAGCTCTTGTCCTTGGTGCAATAAAGGAGTTAAGGAGCACTCTCCCCCCTTTCCCCCTCCCTGCTTTGGTTTAAATTCCTCACTTGCTTGAACTCTAACTCCTCCTTATTATCCCTATCTATAAGAAAGCCCTCTGCTTCCCTAATAAATGAGATTGTTCCAAGAGTCTGTCTCCCACCGGGTGTTGGCGTTCAGCCAGTCTGCCTTCCTCTCGCCCCGGGGACCCAGCTGGGGCCTTGTAGTTCATCTGGACAGGGGAATTCTGGAGATGCCCTCCTGGAGCAGACCCTAAAGCAGGGCCCCTCAGATCTAGTCCTCATTCAAAAGTGGATCATTTAGTTTACAGGTACTTATGTAATTTCTGTTGTTGATTTCCACTTTTATTACCCTATGATCTGTAAAGATAAGGTAATGATATTCCATTTTTTTAATTTGCTGATACTTGTTTTGTGGTCCAGTATGTGGTCTATTTTGGAGAAGGCTCCATGTGCAGCTGAGAAGAATGTGTATTAAGTTGTTGTTGGTTAGAATATTCTCTATAGGTCTATTAGGTCACCCAATATTTTTCTATAAGACAGCTTGCTGCCCTGCACCTTCACTGATATAAATTACTGACAAACACCTATTGTAATTTCTCTCCCCAGTTGTGAGTTCTTTTTCCTTTAAAACTCATTTGAAATCTCTAAAGCCCTAGAGCAAATTTTAGGCTGCCTGGAATTTATGTCTCCTGAATTACAATGCTGATCATTCCAAATCAGCTTTGTTTCTTCCTTAATTTGTACCCCTATTTCTCTTAAAGGACTACAACAGTGGTAAAAAATACAAATTCCTCTATTGCCAATTATCAAAATTTCGCCTGTTGCAGGGTAAATATGTGAAGTAAAATTATTTTCTTCAGATACTTAATAAGATAAATATATATAGTATATATATCATATATATCATAACTTTAATATACATATATATATTAACTTTAAGTCCTAGTGCTCTGATTTACACATCATAAAAATAGGCATTCCTGCAAATTTACCTAAGAAACCTCTCCAAACGATAATAATTGAATAGATCTTATGAACTAGGCTCTCTGACACTCAAATTACTTCATCTTATTTTTACTCTTTCTCTTTTTATTGGCATATGTTTTCTTTACATATTTTTATTCAATTAATTTATAAAGCCAAGTCATTATTTAGTCCATGGATTCACAAACTTATTTGGACCATTGCCTCATTTTAAGAAAAAAAAAATTCAGAACCTCCTGAAAAATCTACCTTCTTCAAGTAAAAAACATAAAGATGCAATAAAACTTCTTTCATATATCTAAATTTCATCCCTGCTCTCTACATCTCCCACCCCATAGGTGGTGTCACCAACTTTTGGAATCTATGATCTAGTCTGTGACATATTTTGTCTGCTGTTTTTTTTTTTTTTTTTTTCCAGTACTGGGGATTGTACTCAGGGGCATTCTACCTCCGAGCTACACCCCCTGCCCTATTTTTTATTCTTTATTTTTGAAACAGGGTCTCACTAAGTTGCGGAGTGCCTCACTAGGTAGCTGAGGCTGGCCACGAACCCGAATCATCTGGTCTCAGCCTCCCAAATGCTGGGATTACAAGAGTGCACTGCCACACTCGGCTACATATTTTGTCTTTTTAACCACAGGAAACAAACTGGTGGCCCAGAGAGGTAATCTGGCCACATACATTTGTTGTTATTGTTTTTTTTTTTTTTTCATTTATTTGTTCATCTATTTTAAACCGTATACTAGTCTTGCTTTAAATTTCAGTTCCTCAGTGAACACTTGTAGTATATTCTTTATCATAGTCCCAGTTATTCTCTATTGTGTTATACTTGAGTCAGTTCACATTACCTGCCTGTTTCCTGTTTAGATGAATATTTAACCTCTTTGTTAACTTAAAATTTCTTCTTTATGAATTAGTCTATTACAGCACATCTAGTTTTCTTTCCCATAGAAACAAAGTCAAATATTTGCTTGGTGGATGCAGACAAGAAAGGAGTAAAGCAATATCTTGATTAACTACTGATGGTCTTTGGCTTATTGATGATCTGACATATATTTTTTTCAAATATATGATATTGTTTAACACAACATGAATTCAATAGAAACTGTACTGAGTAATTGGAAATTTAATATTTTCCCAGGCTAGCAACATGTGGTGCAATACTCTCTAATGATGCTGGGTAGCAGCAGAGAACCATAGCCCCATCAGGCACATGATCACCAGGAGAGCAAAGATTTCACTGTGTTGCTAAGCTATCATGTTCAGTATATTAGAAGTATTACATGCACTTTCAAAGCTAGATGCAGTGGTACATGCATTTAATACCAGTACTTGGGAGCCTGAGACCAAGAGGAGGTCTTGAGGTCAGCCTCAGTAACTTAGCAAGACTCTGTTTCAATATAAAATAATAGTAATAATAAAATAGGGTTAGGAGCTAGGAGTGTAGATCAGAGGTAGAATGCCCCTGGATTCAATCTCCAGTACCACACACATATTCACACACACACACACACACACACATGTGCACCATTTTGAATTTAATGATATTTTCAAGTTACTATGATTTGTCAGGACAGAACCCTTTGGCAAGTCAAGGAACATCTTTACTGTCTAATGAACTAATAAATAAAGTCTATCATATCTTAGTTTTTTTTTTTTTTTTTTTTTTTTTTTTTTGTGGTACTGGGGGTTGAACTCAGGGGCATTCTACCTTCGAGCTATACCCCCAGCCCTATTTTTTATTCTTTATTTCGAAGCCGGGTCTCACTAAGTTGCAGAGTGCCTCACTAGGCAGCTGAGGCTGGCCGCGAACCCGGATCCTCCAGTCTCAGCCTCCCGAATGCTGGGATTACAAGCGTGCGCCACCACGCCCAGCTATATGTTAGTTTTTTGATAAAATTTAAACAGAACTCATTTCAAATTTGTTTCTCTCCCTTGTGTATTAATATTCATTATAGTTTTAGACCAATAATGAGTTTTGAATTTCCATTGATTTTACCTTTACCCCCAATCCACTAGTCCATTTCACTCGACTTAACTGTATTTTCCTTTAATTTATTGTTTGGTCAATATGAAATTATGCACTAGTGTTTTTTATTTTAATAATTTCTAGATATTAAGTTTTCTAAGAATTCAATAGTGGTGGTTTTATAAATAAAAAGCTACTGAGAGTGTTCTTTATTGACATGTATCACACATTTCTTTTTTTTTTTTTTTGGTTTTTTTTTGGCGGTACTGGGGATTGAACTCAGGGGCATTCTACCTCCGAGCTACACCCCCAGCCCTATTTTTTCTTCTTTATTTTGAAACCGAGTCTCACTAAGTTGCGGAGTGCCTCACTAGGTAGCTGAGGCTGGCCGCGAACCCGGATCCTCCGGTCTCAGCCTCCCGAATGCTGGGA
>PVLC010047814.1:0-10909 GCA_004027655.1 Graphiurus murinus
CCTTCTTAATTGCATTATATTTTCAGAATAATATGAAAAGGAATAAATAAATATATAGCTAGATTATAGATTATGAAGTCATGTTTCCCTCTAGCAGCAAGGGACTCTGTCTTTCTGGTTCAGAGTTGTACATTTCAACACCTTTTTATACCATGATTTAAATTAAGCAACCAGAACAGTATTTTGAACTGATTGATCCTGGCACATAATGTACCATATGATGCCCAGATGCCCATAAACTAAACAGATGTGATAGAAGGGAGATAGTTAATACAGTCTTCCCTTGAGCACCTCAGAGGTGGGTAATTTGGGTCTTAGGATGGTGCAAAGTCAACCAATGATGTTAAAAATGTTTTTATCTAGCCAGGCATGGTGGCGTGTGCTTGTAATCCCAGTAGTTGGAAGGCTGAGACTGGAGGATCTTGATTTGCAGTCAGTCTCAGCTACTTAGTGAGTTCCTCTCCAACTTAGTGAGACTCTGTTTCAAAATAAAGAATTAAAAATAGGACTGTGGGTGTAGCTCGGAGGTAGAATGCCCCTGGGTTCAATCCCCAGTACTGTAAAAAAAAAAATCTTTATCTACCACTGGCAGTCCCTCACTACATTTATGTAATAATCTTGCATGGCCAACACATATTCACATCAGTTTATTAAGATACTCATGGAGCATCAGCTTGGTCTCAGTGGACCAGGAAGCCATCCCTATATTGTATAATATCCATTCTATGATTTCTTAGGTAAGATGCTCAACCTGTTTTGTCCTCAGCAACCTTCTACTCTGTGAAACAGGGATCATAGAAGTCAGTACTAAAAGGTAGGGTTTAGATAGAAGACAGAGTTGAAAGAAACATTCTTGGAGAACTCAAAAAAGATTGAAAGTGATATATGGGTCAAGACAAAAATTGGTAGGCAGAAGAATAAGTCATTGTGGTTGAGAGCATAAGAAATTACATGTGCAAATTACGTAATGATTAGGAGAATTATACTTGATAATAGAAGTAGAGGGTGGACAGAAAATGTCTACACAGACTGTCTTCTCATTTCTATTTCTAATAGTTGGAGATAGAGTCAACTCCAGCAGAGAAGAGATAATAGTTAATTAATGATTTTGAAAATATCATTGGCTGGGAGTCTTTGTAATTATTTCTACACAAACGGATAACACTTATACCAAAAGTAACCAAATATATCACAAATAAGAAAAGTATTTTCTTGTCTCAGAGAGCCCTGGAAGAGGTCCATGCATTTGTATGCTTTATTATGTCATTAAATATAACATTTTAAATCTGTGGAACATAGTATTCAAAAATGACTTAGAGGTAATTGGCTATCAATTTAGAAAAACTTAAAAATTAGAGCCTAACTCACATGGTATGAAAAGATACTTATCAGAAGAAGTTAAATGTCAGCATGAGATATTTTAATTATAATATATTATAGAGAGTAATTTTGTAAATTTTGTAAGAGGCATCTTTCTATGCATGCCACTGGTCTCAAAAGTCACAAGAAAAAGAACAGGTAATTTGTTTTTATAACATTGGAAAAATTAATAAAATATATTATTAACAAATGAAATTTTTCATACTGTGTACTTACAAACATTAAATTATTACTAGAAAAGATGAGATATGAAAAAGTCAATGTAATAATATGGAATGAGCATTTAACATCTCAATATTTTAGATGATTTATACCTTATTAAGTATATATAAATTTGTTATATTCTCTATAATATACATTATATTAATATAAATTACATATTATATGTAAATATAAATTACATAGTATATGTACTATAAAAATACTCTCTATATATGTATCATTGCATATATAATATATATCATTCTCTTATTTGTAGGTTAAGAAAATGAATATCAAAGAGTTAAATATCAATATCTCACTTTTACCAGGGTAATGTCATCTCATGTTGCCATTTTAAAAAAATAAAAATTCCTTATTCTTTGGAACACTGAATAGATTGTTTTGACTATGATTACGTAGGATTTATAGATATGTATGCAGTGTACAAGCACAGTGTTTGACATATGTAGTATGTCCTTCCTAAAGGATATGTCAAAATACTTGGAAGTAGTATTCTTTGAAAAATGCTGTTTTTATTAGGATATATATGTATATGCAAATAAACATATATTTAGATATATAGACACATTTATATCTATGTATATATTTAGATATATATACGACTTTCTTATAGAAAATTTGCTTGTGTTAGGACTGCTAGAAGTATTTGTATTTGATCATTTTCATGACTGAATAAACTGACAATTCTCCATATTCAAGAGATTATAAATTCGTTATCTCATTCCTAAAATTTATACATCTATTATTTTATGCATTAGCACCTGAACATCAATGTGTTTAATATCCTCTCATCAAACTATATTTTTAGAGTATATGTTATGTTTAACATTGATGTCTCTAAAAGGGCTTAAAATGTGCCATAGCGAACAAGCCTTAGTTCCTTTCCTCCATATACATTATTCTCTCTCCTGGTCTTTCTTCTAAGTAGAAGTATCCTAAGATTTTTCCCTACAAGTCCACATTCTGACCCTGAGGTCAGAAAATAAGGCTCATATTTCTTTCCCTGTAATTCTTTCATACACCAGGTTTATGGTTTCCACCTTGAAATGCCATTACCAGTGAAGCTGAGTTATTATATACCAAATTGAAATGAACCAGGAAATGTGTTTCTCACAATATTTCACAATCCCTATTGCAGGTACAGACGCTGATAGAATCCCCAAAATTGCCATCAGAGTTCAAATTGAATGTGAACCATGGAATGCTTCAATTCACATTATAAAGATCTATTGCTGCCCTGAATATGGTATAGGGTTAATCTAAAACCTAGGTCTTAATCGGTTGAGTTGTGGTTTGGGTAGCCATAAATAATGCAGATCTGAATTTATCTGCGATCAGACTTTGCCATCTTGCAGTATCACAGTGCAGACTGATTTTCTTGTCCAACTGAAACAAATGTGAAAAGGTAGACATATTTTTTCAGCAAACCTCAACTGCTCAATGCTTTGGCATTATATTCAAGTATGGTAGCATATACAGTACACAGAAAAAAATGCAAATATCACAGGATAAACCTGCAAAGTTTTCATAAACTGAACACCCTAGTAAACAATGCTCAGAATTTTTTAAAAATGATAAATAACATCCCAGCTTTGTGTTATCCTTATTAAAGCAGGGATTTCAAAAACTCTGCCACCAAAGCTTCCATACCAAAGTGGGTGCTTAGGAGAAAAACAGAAAGCTGCAAATAAAACTCTACTCATGCCCTCTGCCAGGTACCACAGAAATGCTTATATATAGCTACTGCAAGTAAATAATGGTGTGGCCTAATAAGAAATGCATATTTGCTTCTCTAACCCAGGATTATAACACAGAGTTTGTAAAACCCCTGAAATGCTTTGAGTGAAGTAAGTGATAGGAACATCCTTTGTCTTTGACTCTGGTTCTTGATACAGAGCTCCTAAAACCCATAATTTCTTGAGTGATGATGGTAATGGGAACATCTTACACAGAGTTCCTAAAACTAGGAATTTCCGGAGTGACAGTAATGTCTTTTGTTCTTATCAGAGTACTCCTAATGAGTTGCTAGATAGCTTATTTTCTGTTCACCAGATCCATGATTTGAAATTTGCAATTCCTCAACCTCATCCCCCAACTTTAGGGGTGGAGGAGAAAAGAAGGTGGAGATTGGATTAATAATCAATATGCCCATGTGGTGAAGCATCCATAAAAATCCCTAAACTATGGGGTTTGGAGAGCTTTTAATTGTCTGAACATATCCATGTGCCAAGAGACAATCCTTCTAAACCTCTGCATTTGGGATCCCTCAGACCTCTTTGTCCTATGTACCTCTTCTTGTGGATATTCATCTGTATCCTTTATAATATATTTTATTAGTACATTACAATTTTACATAATAATGAGATTCAGAGTGTTACATACATACATGCATGCAGCATTCCTATAATATCTTTTTAGTTTTTATTATTGGTGCATTGTAATCATACATCTTTGTTAGGTACAAGCTGGTAAAGGCATACATGCACACATCTCTCATTTAACCCTTCCCCAATTCTTATCTCACTCCCTCCCCTCCCTCCTTCTCAAGTTCATTTTAGTGATTGATTTCGATATGTTTGTGAAAGTACATCATGTGCATTAGGGTGTCCGCGCCCCATCACCTTCAGTTAAGTCAACTTCTTTACTCATCTAAGGTTTCTCCTTAAAGATTATTTGGTTGCCTTTAAGCTCAGTTCACAATGCAAAAGTTGGATAGACATTTATCATTTTTCAAATAGTTGATTCCCTAGAAGCTCATATTTGGCCACTATGTGCTCAGTCTCAGCACTACAAGTTAAAATGTGTGAAACAATGGAGAAATTAATTTTTCTCCCTGCAAATAAATGAATATGGTAGAGATTTTTGGACAATTACATGTAATTGTCCAAAGTTTTCACATAAGTAAAGAACTCAGTCCATTCCAATAATCTTTACTGTCTGTTTAAATCTTCACACATAATAATCTAGCTAGGCAATTTGTTAAAAATCTTATAGCCTGAGGAAGTAGGAGAAAACCATGAATCCTGCTCTTTAAAGAACATACACTTTGGAAAGTGCAGTCTGATTGAGTGAATGCTTACTCAGCTGCCAAGTGAAAGAATATACACTGCAGCCATTCTCGAATTATGATGTCACATACAGAAAAGAAGGAAGGCAGGCACTGGTGACTCAGCACCTACCCAGAAATAATAGTCTGCTCTTGCTGCTGTTTGTTTGCAGTATTGCTATGGGAAGATGTATGGAAATTGGTGGGAGTTTGAGCATTGTGTAAATTGACCTGAAAGCAGAATATTTATGTGCATACACACACACACACACACACACACACACACACACACACACATACACACACACATCCCAAGAGTTACTAAAAGTAAAGTGGGGTTTATTTCTTTGTCTCAAAGAATGTGTCCTGTAACACCAGAATGTTTCATATGACATGTAAAGAATATCCATACCAAGTCCCTCAGTCATGTGTATACGTCTTCTGGGAGAATGGATCTCAAAATGTAATTATAGGTCAGAGAGGAGTTGTGATAGGGATTTAAGATAGCAAGACAGTAGAGTTAGGAAGTATAAACTTGGTTTGGAAATTTTGATAAAGTTAGCTTAAGCCTGGAAGCGTATTTTTTCTTCCTACAGGAATTTTATATTAGCTTCTATGAAAGAAGAATAAGAATGCTTATACAGATGGTTAACTCAGCAGGTGAGAGCTTGGTCAATTTAAGGTCAGACCTTCACATCTCTTACGGGCTCATTATTTTCATTTCTCTTCATAGCCAGAAAGTACATATTTAACCAGGTCAATCATTTCATAAGTACTTATACAGATTCACTCATAACAGGTAAATTCTTGAATTTCTAACAACACATTGAAAGAAAAGATTAGGATACACCAATAATAATTAAGATTTGAATTTCAAACCCAAATCCAGCATGAATTGACTTTTGCCCATTATCATCCATTGTCTATTGATGAAAGCTGTTGATTCATTTATTTATATCTGGTGATTCTGATTCTCTCCTTTACTAATGAGTCAATCCCATCAACTAATTGAAACAAAGAAGAATTTATAATGTATGTAGTACATGTGAGCTAATCTTTGCCTGACCAGTATCTCATAACCCTTGCTATATGAGAGTTACTTTATACCTTCTGAGTATCAATAAAGGAAAAACCCATCTCTTCTTAGAAAAGCACTCAGATTCCCTTGCAGCTAGACTGAGATCATGTGATCTAGATCATCCAATCTGTTTTCCCTTCTTGGACTATGAATTGGAATTTATTAAGTTTAGGGCAGAAACCATAAATCATCAATCCTTGCAAAGTAGCAACATTACCAAGGGGCCCAGGATAGGAGAGACAACAATGGTAGTAAAGTAGTGCATAGGCAGAGTATAGTGTTTGGTGCTGACAAATCAGATGTGTACTGGGATGTGTGGTGTTTAGCATCTGTAGCAGGGGGACTGTCCTCAAAAAGCTAAAATTGCGTGTGACAGTGGTTCTTCTGCTAGTTTCTACCTACCTTTCTCTCTTCTTGGCCAATTTTCCAACCTGATTCTCCAGTTTTCCTAAATATTTTGTGTACCACTTACTACCTTCCCCACACATATTTTACCTAAATTAACCAGATTGCTTCAGTTATACCAAACAAGGAACTTTAAAAGGCACAAAAAGTGATTACAGAACTTCAAGAAAAAGAAACCAATCAGAGATTGATTTTCTGGGCAAGGTTGAAGTGAAAAGTATTAGCAAAAAGAACTCTGTCCGTCTGTAACATGTAATGGGGAAAAAAAAACCCCACAAATAAATGCATCCCTTGTTATCCAAGTTCTAATATTCTGAATGGACATTATAATAACTTTCAAATCTGAACTGAGAACTTGGTATAACAAATCTACATGTGAGTGTCAGTGAAAACATCTAGATTACATGAATATCAGTGCAAAAGGATGTACAGAATGCTTAAAGTCCTCCCTCAGCTATTTTCTCTATAGGATTTTGTCTTGTGTGTACATTTTTTAAAATGTGTGTTTTTGCAATCATTTTTTCCTCACTGAAGTAAGTTTAAAAGGTATTATAAGGAAGTAGAAATGTTTGAGAGCAAACTAGGTGAACCTAGAATGTACCTAAAGTCATTTATTACAAGAACATTTATAGGCAATAAAATATTTTGAAAGTGTTGACTGCATAAAGGACATAATCATGTCCATACACATATTCTCAACTGCCTGTATGTAAGTTGATTATCTACAACAAAAATAAAGAAAAGTCATGAAAGTGTTACTCATCCTGGAAAATTTCAGTTACCCATAAATCAGAGAATTACAATTTTAGTGCATAGAGAATCACTGTCGTTGGAGTTCCATGCTGATACAGCAGAAAGTGTCACATATTTGGAAACCTGAATCAGACCACCATGGAAGAATGAGATGATTTAGTAAAGGAGCTGAGAAACAGTGTGAGCTTACGATAGATCAAGATATTTAATAATCATGCAAGACTACACATATTAAGATCTTGGTTCAAGGAGTTTCTAATGATAATGAGACTGCAGGAGTCCTTTATGAATTGCAAAATTCTATTGTTGCTGACTCCAAGCCTTGGGGAAGTGATTAGTACAAAGTAAAAAAAAAAAAAAAAAAAAAAAGTAAAACTTGGTAAGGACCCTGGATTTAGTGAAATAGTCAAGAATATGTGGATGAACTGTTATTAACACATAGCAAATTATTTCCTGTCAAAAAGAACATTCTACTTGATGCTCATCATTGGCCTGAGAAAGAAGAAAAGGAAACTCATAGACACAAGACACCATATTTTAAAAGCAAATTTTACATTATGCACACAAACTAAGTACTGTTAAAAGTGGGCTAGACTAATAATATGAGTGCTGGAAAGTATTCACTTTTTAAAAAGAAATTATAAGTGCAGATAACTGTATAATTAGTCCTAAGCACACATACTACAAGCTACTTAGCCAAATCATTTCTGCAATTTCAAGTGCAAAATGAGAAGAGGGTCTATGGTTCACGGGCATTGAGCTTTTTACACATATCAAATAGTTTTAACCATCCTTTAACAGCATGGGCTCAAGACTTCAGAGAACAGGAGCACCAACTCTGCTTATACCTACCTTCTTCCATCTCAGTTCATTAAGATCATCAACGGTTAAAGATCAGTATGGCAGTTTAAGCAGCCTGACGCTTTTGTGATTGGTTGCTTAGCTAACTGAAACTAGACACAGTGGTACCTCACACTACAGGATATCAAGATGGCAGAAAGTTCTTCATAGTAAGCAAATTCAGGTGAAAATGTTGATTTATGAGGAAAAAACATTAATGTTACTCTTGATTTTTACTTAAGAGAAATTTGCCATAACATTGTTAAAATAAGTGATATACCCTGATTCAGTTGATGTTATTCAAAATTCAATACATATGTACATAGGATTATATGAACTGTTTCCTTCATCAAGTCTCTTTTTTCCCCCCTACCCAAATTCTCTCCCACTATTTTTCTGATATCTCTCTCTATATATCTGAAGTCCCTTTTGTTTCCCGATTTCATTTTGATAGAACATATAGTAGTTATAAGTAATTGTTAAATACCTAGTCAGTTAGATATAGTCTTTGGAATAGTTAAGAGATAAAAATGTGTGTACTCTAGCCTGATGAGACCTAGATGAATAACCCATCCTCTCGAATTGACAAAGTTTTATTCTCCTTCTTGACCTCCCACATGAAGATATTCTTTTCGCTCTTGCCAGTGGTCAAGCAGACCTGTGTTCTTGGAGCAGGGGTAACATATTTTGGATTTTATATAATTAAAAAACATTTAAATTCTCTCAAGAGAAAATGTTATATTCCTCTTTAGTTAGGTCAGGGACATTTTATTAGTGCTCAAAAAGTTGTGTCAGCAAGCTAAAGTGTTACTGAAACACATTTCATTAACTTAAAAGAATGTATGCATCTTAGGAAATCATAGCAGCAGTGACTGAAACCACAAACAGTTATACTTAGTATTTTTTCTTAATTGCATGTTAAAATATTTCATCTTAAGGCAAGACTAAGTTTGATTTTTGTCTAATGAACTTGAGTTTTCTTCCAATATGAGTCATTTCAGCAGTGCATCTGGATATGCAATGTATGGCTATATCAGTCTCTAGTAGATCAGCAGGCAATGGGAATATTCAGTTTTGAGTAAACTGGGTGATTACAAATTTTAGCTATTTGATATCCTAAATACTGTTCTTTATTGAAAATCATTCTACTTAAGAAGAGAATGAGGTAGTATTTTAACTAAGTGCTCAAAAGATATCTAATTAAAGTTAACAGTCAATATATGTCATAGAGATTTCTTAGTTACATAATTATTTTTCAGAAATACCTCCAAATCAGTGTTTTTCACAATGTCCTACTGAGTGCAGTAATTTCATCTAAAAAAGTAAACATATACTACAGTTCAAGATCCATTTCGGCCTAGAAAACGTTAAGAATCTTTAGATGCTTCTCCTAGTCTGGGCACCAATTTTGATTTTTCATTACAGTTTTCTAGTTGCATAATCATAGAAGAGTTATGAGTCTTTGAAACATGAACCCTAAATATTTTAATTCCTCCAACCTTATAAGAAAAGTATGAAAAGGAATAAAAACGAATGTAAATTAAGAAATTTAAACAATTTTTTTTTATTCATGAACTATGTAGATCAGAAAAGAGTCAGTGTCACTAGATTATATTTACTTTATATGAACATCTGTGGCTTACTGTTCTTTGTGTCCACAAGATTTGAATAGAATCTATCATCTGAATAGGTACCTAATACACATTTCCAAGACTTTTTGTTTTCACAGTGGATAGCTATTAGGCAGTTGTCTCGAAGTTCAACAGTTCTTCTAAGACTGACTTCATTCTTGGAATTTTTAGTTGGTCTCAAACTCAGGTTCATACCATGTCTGAGGACATGTGCAGAGTCAGTCTTGAGTAAAAGCCTAGGTATCACCGTTTTCAAAAAGTCTTCCAGGTGATTATATTAGATAGTGGGCTTGTGGTCCACTATCACTGTCCAAAAGGAGTTCTTCTTAAAATGTATAGTGGATGAAAATCACCATTTAATTGCAGATTCAGACTCAGAATGTCTAGAGGCAGGGCCGGGCATTTTAAATTGGTAAAAAGCAAGTAAGTGAGGTTTCTGCTGAATGCAGAGTGGTCGGTCATTCTGGTTTACTGAATATGTGGGCTTTAAATGTTAAATCAGAAACATTCTGGGCAAACTGAGACCATTAGTAACTCTAATTTTGGGCCCATGGATTGTAGATCCTGGAATTTAGGACAGAAGTTGAAAACTACCATGCTTTAGAATCACTCATAGTTTTCATTTAGAGTAGAGATTGTGGCCATCTACCCCCAGAATTTCTCCTGTAGGTCTAGGGTGTGTTCTGAAATTTTGCATTCATTAAAAGTACCTAGATGAAGCCGGGCGTGGTGGCGCATGCTTGTAATCCCAGCATTCGGGAGGCTGAGACCAGAGGATCCAGGTTCGCGACCAGCCTCAGCTACTTAGTGAGGCACTCCGCAACTTAGTGAGACTCAGTTTCAAAATAATAAAAAATAGGGCTGGGGGTATAGCTCGGAGGTAGAATGCCCCTGAGTTCAATCCCCAGTACCGCAAAAAACAAAAAAGAAAAAAAAAAAAAAGTACCTAGATGAAGCTGATGTTGCTAGTCTCAAGAACACGTATTTAACTACTAGTCTAATTAGCAGTTCTCAAACTTGTGCAAATTGAAATTGTCTGGAGAGGTTTTAAACTACTGATGCCTAGGCCTCATCTGTAATTGTTCTGGGGGATCAGAATGAGAGTTTAGAAAGCACTGAGTGATTTTAATATGCATTCAAGGCCAAGAGTCATGGTGAATACCTATATTATAATTATCTGTAGTTCAAATATAAATTAGTTTTTGTGTATTTGACATTCATATTTATTCATGTCACTCTCTGTTCTATCAACACAGAATATCATGAATGACTGATCAAAGACATTAAAAGTCTAAATCCATGTAGAGCTATTTTTTCCTCCATATATTTATTACTATAAGCCTAAAAAAGAAAAGAATGTGACTAAGATTCACAATTCCCCACTTGAGAACAATTTGTGCCTCTATTTCTGGATACTTTCAGATGTTTCTGGTGGTCTCAGAGTGTTGACAGAAAGTAGGGACAAGACTGTCCTCTTAGAACCAGGTCTATCCTATCTTTGGTTCATTCTTTCCCTCTTCTACCGTCCTTTCTTTCTTTATTTTCTTATACAAT
>PVLC010047815.1:0-11010 GCA_004027655.1 Graphiurus murinus
TATGTGTGTCACTGGAGAGTTGAACCCACAGGCATTCTACCTTCAAGCTACATGCTACACCACACCCAGCTTTTTTTCTTTTGAAACAGGGTCTCACTAGGTTGCTAAGTCTTGTTAAGTTGCTGAGGCTCGTCTTGAATCTGCAATCCTCCTGTCTCAGCCTCCCAAGTACTGACATTACAGGCAAGTGCCACAATGCCTGACAATAAATAAGAGTTTTTTGTACTGTGTACTCTGTTCCATCTTCATGATTAGAATGAAAACTCTGAAAATCCCTTTTTACCCATTTTTTTCTTTTGTCTGCAGAGCACAGGATAGTGCCTAGAACAAAGCTTGACTCATAATAAGCAGCTAGACATAAGTGAATGAGCAATAGTTGAGGGAAATGTACATGTGTTACTTTATGTAAATTTCACCTGATTCAGAGTAAAGTAGCATTTAATCTATAGATTTTATGCATAATTTAACTATGAGATCCTATTGTCACTTTATTTCTTTAAAGCAAATAAATTTTGACGACTTTAATCATTATTTACAAATGAAAAGCTTAATATATTAATTATATTAATTCAAGATAGTCGTTATTAGAATATATTAATTTCCTTTTTGGCTAAAAATACTTTTAGAATTTTGTTTTCTAGGAGCATTGAATTAATAAAATGTAATAATAGATTGACTCTATTTTTGAGCAACTGTGAGGACAGTTTAGTTGATATAGAAAAAAATAATTTTATATATCCATTTAAATGTTTGTTAAAATCTGTTCTTTTTTTTTTTTGTATGTGTGTGTGTGCACTGGGGATTGAACCCAGAGGCATTCTACCTCCAAGCTACACCCCAATTTTATTTCTTATTTGGAAACAAGGTCTTACTAGGTTGCTGAGAGCCTTTGTAAGTTGCCGAGACTGGCTTTGAACCTGCAATCCTCCTGTCTCAGCCTCCCAAGTACTAGCATTACAATTCTTACAGTCTGTTTTAAATGAACATGTCTTCTGAACATCAACAAGAAGTGGATTAATACGTGAGCTAAAGTCTGTCTTAGCCATTACCAAGGGAAAATACATTGTGAAAATTTGGAAAAATGGATTTAAATCAGACCTGGCTTCCAAAAGGAAGAAGAATAGGTATGAAAAAGAAATATGGTCTTAAGAGGAAATTTTTCTGCTGATTTGAAAAATTCTGTTCTATGCAAGTTATGCTGAGAAATATAGGACATACTCAACCATGGTCTCTTTCTGTCAAATCCTATAAGACAGGAAAAGTAACTGTGAAGAAAAGGGAGTTAACTCTGTGGGGAATTATTTCACTAGATAAGTTAAAGGTAAGCTGAGATCATAGATAACTTCTAAAATGAGAAATGGTACTGTGACGCTTTGCCTCCAGTGGCTGAGAAACAATGCAGTACCAAGACGAGAAAATGAACGCTCTTCAAATCTGCAGTGTACAGAAGAAGTAAGATTTGTAATTGTTATGTGTTAATGATGATGCTCTCAAATTTTACTCAAGTATTTGTACTCTTAAACTTTTGTTCTGAGTTATATCATCTTTAAAATATATTTTATCAGTTGCTTTAACTTTATAATCTTAAGCTATACCATTATTTATTAAGGGCAACTTAACCATAATATGCTAAAATATTATTTTATTAGTACTGGGGATTAAGCCCAGGGGCATTCTACCTCTGAGCTACACCCCCAGTCCTAGTTTTTATTCTTTATTTTGAAACAGAGTCTCACTAAGTTGCTGAGGGCCTCACTAAGTGGCTGAGGCTAGCGGCGAACTCGGATCCTCCTGTCTCAGCCTCCCAAGTACTGGGATTACAAGCGTGCGCCACCATGTCTGGCTTATTTTATTTTATTTTACATATTTAAATTCTGGTGACAGTACATTTTATGTGGTCTGTTGATTCATTCAAGTCATTTCTCTACTGTCTATTGTGGCTTTAATGTCTTTTCTTACTGGGTTGATGAATACATTTGTAGGAATGTTGAAACACTTTACTGCTGAAATACATCTTGAGTATGTTTTATAGAAATAACATAATTGAGTATAAATCAATATATTTACTTATATATGACATGTTTATATATGTCATATGTAATATATGATATGTATTTGGATATAAAAATGTTATATTTTTATCACATAATAATTATCCATGGAAAGCCAGTGCTCTTATTAACTTGTTGGCAATTACAGGAATTTCAGGTATTAAACTAAGAGGTAATAACTCCTGAAGCACTTTCCTTGCAGTTGAAAATATATACAGTGACAATTAAAGTTACCGCATGAAAAAGTCAATTACCTCAAAACAGTATTAATAATCTCTATGTATACCTAAATAAGATCTCTATGTATACCTAATAATACATATTTAGGTATACATAATCTCTATATATACCTAAATAATCTCTATGTATACCTAAATAATCTCTATGTATACCTAAATAAGATTCTCATGGAGAGTAATAATAATAATAATAATAATAATAATAATAATAATAATAATAATAACAACATTATTATTATTGTTGTTGTTGTTGTTAGTAGTAGTATTGGTACTGGGGATTGAACCCAGGAGCATTCTACCTACTAGCTATACCCCTAGCCCTTTTTAATTTTTGTTTTTGAAAAAGCATCTTGCTAGGTTCCCAAGAGTCTTGTTACATTGCTGAGGCTGTCCTTGAACCTTTGATCCTCCTGTCTCAGCCTCTCAAGTAGTGGGATAACAGCCATGTGCTATCACACCTAGCTGAAAATAAACAATTCTTTAAGGTTTTTTGCACATTTTGACAGCTAGAAATATCAATACTATTATTATTATTGCTTACTCACAGTAAGTCTTTTTGAGAATGAAATTCATTCTTCAAATAAAATTTCTGAGGATACTGTAGTGTTTAGAATCAAAGGAATGAGATATTGTGCTTCCCAACCCATTCTGCACCTTGCTAAAATTTCAGAGCAACTCTTAGAGTAAAACACCTATGCAAATAATGGAACTTTATATTTACATTAAACCATATTTTCCCTCCTTAAATATACCAAATCAGCCATGCTTGAAGTTTGAATCACATTTTTTTAGGCATCCAAGATACAAAGATAGAAACTGCAGAATATTTCAGAGGCCATATGAGCACACCTTTCAGTCTAAATGATAAGATCCAGTCCTTCTTCTTAATGGCTCTGATGTTTCTTTTACCTGTCACACTGCTGTGCAGGCAGCTTATGGCAGATGGAATCCACAAACAATAAGGTATGTTGGGTTCAGGATTGCCTCTGACACTAAGTGCAAAGACAGAACTTTATTGTTTCCAAATACAGGCTAATCCCTGGACAGGAGAATTTGTAATTCTAGGACATGCTGACTTATAAGGATAATTCATTTTAGTTCCCATGAGTATTAGCTTGTTTCACTCTGACCTTTGGGTGAAATAGGTTTTAAGTTAAATGTTTGGGTGCATGGGGTTGGTGGACAGTCTGCCTTTGTTTTGACCTTTCTGTACTCAACTCTCTTCCACCTAGTGGGGGTTGGGGTGGGGGGGACTCAGATTATTCTGAGTTAGTGTCTATCCCTTATTAATAGTTTGACTTTTGCAATAAAAATACGTGCCTCCTTTGCTTGTAGGGTTTCTTGTTTTCAAGAATAAGTTTTCAGGAGGAAATTATGGAGTTTTGCTTCCTGTGACTGCCTTTTCCTTCTCATAACCCCCTTTTCTTGGCTAGAATTGTTCTTGTAAAGAGTAATAAAGAACTGGGATTCCTATTTCTAAGTTACTTTAATGTAAAATTTATGATACCCATTTCATACTTCCTGAAGAATTCAGCCACAGGGACAATTCCATGTTGATAGGTAGTGTTAAGAAAGTTAAAACACATGCTCTTTCCCATTTTATTATCTAACAAATTTATGTCACAAAAGGAAGGAAAAAATCTTTTAATTTATTCTATGTAATAATAAGCTATTCAACTCTTATTTGCTGGGTCTTTTCTTAGTAAATAAAAAGTGGTGACTAATTTCTATATTATGAGAAGCATCGTTTTTATATTTTTTCTAATACGCATTTTCCTTAGACCAAGTGGAATATTTCCAGCAGTATTTTGGAACCAGGATAAACCTAAGCTTTAAATTGCTTTACTTCTACTCATAGCAGGATGTTAGAGCAAATGAATAATTGAAAAGGATTCAAGAGATGATGATTATACTGTTGTTGAGTTGGGGCAAACTAATTTATTGTAAAAAAAAAAAAAGGCAGAAGAACATTTAAGAGAAAATATTTCCTTTTTGCCTCATGAGCAGCAGATCAAGAGCTTGTCTGACTCTTTTACATAGTGGGGTACCAGGGAGCCTTTTAAATATTGTATCACCAAAATAAAAATTTACTCAAGATATAAAGAACCAATAAAATTTGAAGTATATCTACCTGCCAAACATCACTGCTTCGAGGTTTTTAAGCACTTTCTGTGCAGCAGGAGGCTGTATTCATTATTTGAAAAGGTGACCTGTTAATGGGAAGCAGTGTTACTGGAATCTGCTATGCAACCTAGAGGTAAAAATGGATGAACTGGATGATTTTTTGAAATGAATACCAGGGTCAGAAAAAAGATTCCTTTATTGTTATTAAATAATGGCAATATTTTCTGTGTATTTAGGGGGATTTTTTTTGCTATATATTAATAAAGACTCCTGAAAACAGCTTATGAAATAAACCTTAAATATTTTCCATGCTGATGCTTTCCTCTATAAGGCAAGTGCTTGTGTGTATGTGTGTGTGTGTGTGTGTGTGTGTGTGTGTGTGTGTGTGTAAACCATAATCTAATTTTCATCTCCTATGGGCCTTTAGAGGCTATCTCCATAGAGATGGCCAATAAGAACTGAGGACTTCACAGGTTTCTTTCTCAGAATATGTGGCACAGTCATCTCTTTTTATGTCCTTCTGTTTGTTCCCCATATACCATGACTGCCTGCCTCCATGGCAACAGCCAATGAGCTCCTGCACACACATCACTGCACCCTCTGCGTGTGCTCCTGTGTGTGTGCCTTGTGCACTCAGTGGTATCATAAAGAATCTGAGATTCCATGTGCCCAGTCAGTTGGTTTTGTGCCCCTGGCAACCTTTTCCTCCTTTTATAACCTCAGTATAGCACAGATCACAGTTGTCTTGAAATTGCACCTGCCTGAATTGTCCATCCTTATCCAGTACACATGAACCTTCTCTGGCATGGGTTCCATAGACATAATGTGTTTATATATTTGGAGATAGAAACTTATTGGCTGCATAGCTTTGGGAGAGGCCCAACTTGTAAAATATTGTATTAGTATGGGATAGTTATTTCAATCTAGCAGAACTTTCTCATAAAGAATATATTTTATTCACATATTTTGGCATTTCATACTACTCCTTAGTAGGATTTTAAATACTTCAGCTTTGAATTTTGTTATTTCAGAAACAAGCAGCATTTAAGTGATTTCTCTGCACATGATATTTTATTTCTCCCCAGGAATAAAAAAAAAAGCATCAAATATGAAATCTGCCCTCAAAAAGCTTGATTATTTTGGCAAATAATCATTTGCTGTACTTACCTTGATGGAATAATTGCTTAATGAAAATGAATTGATAGCAATCTCAAGTAATACATGTACCTATCAATTAACTGGCCTACTTAAAAAAAATCTGGCTATGAGGGTAGGTGAGTGAAAGCACATTTTGATTCTTATTTCTAATGAGGAAAGAAAAAAAAGTACATATGTGAGAATACCAATGTCAATCTCAATACTCTGTATGCAGAAAGAGGAGATTGGGGAACGAGCCAGGAGAAAGCCCATCAAATGCTATGTGCATGTATGTCACTATCACTGTGAATTACATTATGATGTAAGACTATAATGCATCAATGAAAATATAAAAAAAAACAAAACAAACTATTTATGTACCTACCAAACAGTGTCAGTAGAATATTAGATGATTGTATTATTAATGCTATTCCTCAAAAAACATATTCAGGAAATGTATGGCTGAAAGAATTTTTTGAATTGGCCTATATTAGTTAGGATTAAGTGAGTCAGTGGCTCAAAAACAAAAGACTGAGCCAGGCATGATGGCTCATGCTTGTAATCCAGTACTTGGGAGGCTGAGACTGAAGGATCTGGGTTCATGGCCAGCTTCAGCTACTTAGTGAGGCCCTCTGCAACTTGGTGAGACCCTGTTTCAAAATAAAGAATGAAAAATAGGACTGCGGGTGTAGCTCAGAGGTGGAATGTCCCTGGGCTTAATCCCCAGTACCTAAAAACAAACAAACAAAAACTTAAAAAAAAAACACCCAAAGACTGATTGCTAAAATATCTTATATTGATATCTTAATTTGGACTAATCAATTTGATTTAGAAAAATTACATTAATCATAAGTTTCCAACTTCAAAATAGTCACCTCATAATGAAATTATGAACCAGGGTATAGAGTGAACTCATATCATTATTAATAATTTTTCAACCCATTTTAGCCACTTTATTAGAAAAGAAATTTTATGTTCTTCTTAAACTCTAATAAACTGCAGAGAATTAAAGTTTACTCATTGGGTATTTTGGGCCTTGAATCATCACAAATATAATTCTGCTATTAAGTTTCTCAGAGTAAAGACACTTTGTAAATAAGGTCAATGCTACCTATTCAAGGCGTGAAAATATTTTGAGGAGTCTATAATGCCAAGCACAGACTGTTAAAGTGGAAAATTAAAATAAAAATATCACATTTAACAATTTTATTTTAAGTTAAAAGGGGAAAAATTAAAGACAAGAGAAACATGATTCACAGCTTAAAAATATAAAGATATCATGTACATTTATCACATAAATATGTGACTAAAGTAAAGACAACACTCTTCTGGAATTTAGGTGTTTTATTATTTTGTTTTTCTTTAACCTTTAGACTTTTAAATAAAGGCAATTTAGCAAAAGTCCACACTATTGTAATACTACCCCTAGGATTCTTATTTTAAATCCTCACCACTTAGTTTAATTCAGTTTGGAATTTGGAGCCTAATTTAGACTATTTGACTATATCCACTTATTTTCATAATTTTGGTGTGTTTTTCCATAACTAATAACCAAATTAGCATTTGCATATATGTTTCTTTCAAAGTGGTGAGCAAATGACAATAGGATTTTTGCAAGTAAATGATCTAAAGAAAACATTGTGGTGCAGGATTGGAGACCCTACCCCAGTTGAGTTGATTATCGCTCATTGTGAGGAAAAGTAGATTCTTGGTCTTCACTGACTGGCTTCTCAGGATTGCATGAGGATCCTTGAATGAATGGTTGAGAGACCTGAGTTGGAGATGATTTGGACAAGGGAAGGACAAAGAGCTTATATTCAAGAATAAACCATGGAGAAAAGAAGTCTGAAGATCCTTTCTATGGTCTCCCAGAAATCAGCAACCAAAGATGAAGCAACATCATAGCATTTTTTTTTTTTTTTTTGCGGTACTGGGGATTGAACTCAGGGGCGTTCTACCTCCGAGCTATACCCCCAAGCCCTATTTTTTATTCTTTATTTTGAAACCGGGTCTCACTAAGTTGCGGAATGCCTCACTAGGTAGCTAAGGCTGGCCGCGAACCCAGATCCTCCGGTCTCAGCCTCTCAAATGCTGGGATTACAAGTGTGCACCACCACACCCGGCTAACATCATAGCATTTTAAGATTTGGTCTTGTCATTCTCTTGAACAGAAGTCCTGAGTATTTGTCTTTGGGAACAGCAAGAGAACTTGAAGTTGCAAAGACTGCCCTTCTTTGCTACCATATTAATGTAAAGATTCCCCAGGATAGGAAAAGTGTAAAGGGAGTATGGATGGTACTGAAGTTAATGTTGAGAAAGGAGGCCAGCACAGGAGCCAACCTGAGTTATGGGCACAGTACTTGTTACTAAGTAGGTAACATCACAACCCCTGGTGCATTCAATTGGCAAGATGTCATGTGCTGTTTAAATCTTCATTACCAACTCTTGATGGCATCTCATGAGATTCAGCTATTGCAAATTTAATCTATTTTATTAAGACATGGACTCACCCTAAATGCTATCTTCATATATTCCATTTATTGTGATAATTCAGTTTGTTTGAAAACTTTCTGATGCAACTAAAGGAAACTTCATATTCCTAACCCATATTTTTCATTCAGCGATTTCTCACATGCCTACCAATTTTTTTCTATCTAATTTTGTTTTCCTCCTACTGCAAAATTAAGTTACCAGCTACGGATCATTTGCACTCATTCTTTGGTTTTCTCTATTTGCCGACTGTCATTACATGTAATTGTCCAATATCAGTTTCTCTTTCCCCCCTGTCTTGCCTGCAGGTGTTGTCTTATCTCACCTTCCTGTAAGATATTAAATTGTCAGATAAAATGAGTGTTTTTATAGTGTTAAAAATTGTTGCTTTCTCATCGCAGAGCTATCATCATGGATCCACATTTATTCCTATGTCAATCCCCTTTAACCATAATTGAATTTAAGGTTATACAAGGCCAGAAACCTTTTCAAACTTATGCCATCTTTGCTATAGTTATGCAAACAAGTGGAAAGTCATTAATACATTAAAGTTTACTTGGTTAACAGGAAATGAAACTTCTCCGTTCCTTTTCTCCCTCTAGTTTTCACACTGATATTTTGATCTCACTGACTCATAAGTAAAAATTTTTGAGCACTATTATTATGGAACAATACTATTGTTAGGAAACTTTTATTGTCTTCCGTTCACAAGCTGAATTTTCCCCAAAGACTCATGAGAGTAAAGATAGTTCTTTTCTGTACCCTCACAGCTTACCTTTCAGTGACAACCACAAGAAAACCATAAGAGCTTGTAAAATACCAAAAAGTTAAATCAGTCCTTTTAATATTAATGGATGATTTGTTGAGGACTTAGTATATGTTAGGCAATGTCTGAAGCATTTATAAGCACTTACTCAATTTATACAGTCTCGTAAGCTACATCATTATTTCCACTTTACAAATGAGAAAATTGGGCCACAGAGAAGTTAAGTAATTTGTCCGTAGTAACACAGCTAGGAGGAGGAATAGCTAGATTTGAATCTGGACAGTCTGACTGTTACTTAACTCTAATTCTATAATTCCTGTGATCTTCAAATATTTCTATCTTCTTCATTTGGAGAATTCAAGATATAAACTTTGCCTCATTTCAATTTGCTAGATGGACAGTGAAATTTTAATTAGACTATAAAACTTGAGGTTTGAATCAGAAAGACTATAAGGGAAACCACTGTGTTCTCCAAACCCAAAAGAATGGAAACCAAACTATCAGACCGATGTATGTGTATCTATGTTTATAGCTGCACAATTCACAATAGCCAAACTATGGAAGCAGCCAAGATGTCCATCAACAGATGAATGGATTACAAAACTATGGGATATGTACACAATGGAATTTTACTCAGCCATAAAGAAGAACAAAATCATGTTCTTTGCAGGGAGATGGATGCAACTGGAAAACATTATGTTAAGTGAGATTAGCCAGTCACAAAGAGTAAAGAAGCATATGTTCTACTTAATATGTGGATGCTAGGGAGAAGATGGGGCATAAGAGGGTCCCCAGATGAAAAAGTAGAGACCCTCGATAAACAAAGTAGTTGATTTAACCAAAGGGAATGGACGGGGGTGGGGGGAGGGCATCCTAAGGCACATGATGTACTTACACAGTTATATCAAGGTCACTCACTGAACTGAACTTGAGAGGGAGGGAGGGCGAGGGAGCGGGGTGGGAATTGGGGAAGGGGTCAGATGAGAAATGTGTGCACATTTGTCTCTATCAATTTGTACTTAACAAAGATGTATACATACAAAGCACGAATTATTACAATAAAAATAAATAAATAAAATCAGATTTCCCATTTAAAAAAAAGAATTTAGGAGACTTCAGAAGATGATTTAATTCATGAAAAGGCTATGCCAACTAGTAACAGATTCCTGAACTTGACGGAATTTCTCCTACTTCTTTATTATTGAATCTGTCAGAAAATGCTGGAAATATATTGCATTCTTTTTCTTCCTTACAAAGAGAAATTGTATCTGTCTGGTACATATCACTTTAGTGACAATGCCATGTCACAAACTAAAACTTGAACATGTGGACAAAAAATCTTAGCATTTTGATCACTGTCTTAGAAGAAGTTCTTACTTATTAAAAATCTTTAAGGAATTTTCTACAGAAAAAAAAAAAAAAGAAAACGATATAAACTTCATTTTTCTGAATTCCTTCAGATGTGGTTTTCCTAGCAGTCATTACCTGGGACAATGCTTTGACTGTAAACACAAGCCAAAGCATTGTCACAGGTAAGTGGGATGCTTGTTTTAATTTAATGCATTGATAATATGAATAAAGAGATAAAATAGCTGGGAAAGTAATAATATGAGTGGGGTAAATGTTAATTGGTTGTCAAAAATTATTTAATGATTTTTGAAATCTACTTTTAAATGCTTTATTTATGTGGTACAGCTTCCAGTGACTGTTTCCTCGCTCTCCCTGGGACACATGGCATTGAGTCCAGCGTGCCAAACAATCCACGTTATCTCACTTATCCTCATAATCTTACTTAAAAGCATAAGTGACTCATTTCTCAATTGAAAAGCAACACTGGGAAACAAGAAAACACCTCTAGCAAATGGTCTTTTTTGTAGCAACTTTTATTGACCATTTTTGATGGTGTGTATAGTGAATTCTCTATCCCTGCCATCCAGCGGGAATCTTATAGCCATGGAATTACAGGGCGTATTGTATTCTGCTCCTGGCTGGCTTTATTTGTCCTTCAGATGCACAGAAGCCTTCTAGCAGCCACAAGACTGAGGGTTCTGAGGATCCTTAAAACCCATAGGGAAGAATAACAAGAATTTGTGCAAAAGAGATATGACTCAGGCCAATCTGCAAAGAGGAAGTTACTGGAACCTTTCTACACTGGTCAAACACACACACACACACACACACACACACACACACACACACACAC
>PVLC010047816.1:0-10940 GCA_004027655.1 Graphiurus murinus
TCTACCATACTTCCATCTTCTCCAGAGTTAAGCCATTGAGTCACAGTATCTGAAGTTTAGCATTGCAGGTAGGAATTAGATTCTGCAGAGGCTCTGAGAAGGGTGCCAGGGCAAGGGAGTGGTAGAGGTAGAGAATCAGTGGAGGAACCTGACATGCATATGGATAGAACTGCCAACAATCTGGCCTCTCAATTCCTTTATGGTCCCATCTTAGGGACCTTTACCTCCATTCCAGTTCACTTACTGCCACATCCTAGAACCTGGCAGCAGGAACACCTCTGCTGTTAGAGTAATAGAGACTGACAGTCCACCCTTTGGCCTCACCCCCTTATCCTTCCAGCATATGCCCTCAATTTGTCAATTTGCAAAGCCAGGCCATTACTTTTTGCACTTAATTGTCCACCAAGTTCTTTATTTTTTCCCCCTCTTCAAAGCAAGCATGCTTCAAGCAACCTACTTTTTAATAGCTCTGCTCCAAATGGGCCTAACTCAGTCCTATTTAATACTTCCTATTAAAAATCCCAGTTCTTCCTTCCTTTTCCAGAAATGCCTTCCTATAAGTGATCACTATTGGTTTAAATCTTGTAAGTCTACTGGAACCACCATAAATTCCTGATCAGCCTAAGCACTAAGTGGCAACTATTCACTCATTCCACAAATATTTATCCTATGCCAATTATCAGTGAAAAAGCTCAGTGGTTATGGATTCCTTAGTTTGCTCTCTCTTCCATACTATTCACATCTATTTCTGGTCTCCTGTACTTTCCTCAAAATGAGGCCATCTCCACTTAGAAGATGTGCTGTACTCACAGTTCACACAGGAACTAGAAGTTAGCAGATGGGAACTTCACATCCAAACAAAACAAAACAAAATCCCTCAAAAAACAAACAAACAAACAAACAAAACAGCAACAGCAGCAAAAACCCAAACCTTCAAACACCATACTGGTTCCTCCTTTCTTGCTTTCTTCCTCTGTCCTTTATTCCTTCCACAGTCCCAGCCTCGAAAGAATTATACTTCTTAAAATGTCCTTATTGAGAGAAAGCTCAAATCTATTCATGATGGATTGACCCACCCTTCCCAGTCATCCCTTTTGGCTCTTCCTTCTCCTCATGAGGAACTCAACATCTTTTATTTTTAAAAGCTTTATATTACAAAAGTGTTTAAATGGAACAATATAACGCCCCATGTATCCTCCACTCCACTTCCACAATTATTTGGCATGCGTGGTACACCCCATCATCTACATTATTATTAAAAGTCTAAAATCCATTTAAATGCCTTGCTGTCCATCTCTCAGATGATGCACTGTGTGTCTTATGTCAATTCTCTCCCATGCCCAGGATTTTTATCACAAGGAATGCACCCAAGCACATGTACACAGATAGTACTGGCAATACAAAACAGTGATGACCTTTATCCTTTGCCAATCAGACTCCGCCTTTTAGTTAACACTGAAAAGTCATTGAATTCTTCCCCAAACTCCACGGAAGAAGTAATCTTTGAAAATTCAGTGTACAATATTGTATTCCTATAATCACATAGTATAACATGAAAAAATATAAAAGTAGAAAACTGTACATGTGAATAAAAACTTAATATTGCTTAACGTTTTCAAATGGAAGAAAATAAAAATTTTTCTTATCATGCAGTGTGTTATGTGTTTCTAATTAAATAGTGGATTAGGTGGTTTTTTTTGTCTCATTAAATGTCATTAAAAGTAAAGGATTGTATGAAAAAATGTTGACTTCTTTAGTCACCAGGGAAATGTAATTTTAAATCATTATAAGCTACTTTATATCCACTAGGATAGCTAGAATAAAAAAATCAGATAAGTGTTTAAGAGAATGTGGGGAAATTAGAAGACTCATATATTGCTTGTGGGAATGTAAAATGATGTGATTGGTTTTCATTTTTCCAAATTCTTAAACATAGGTTTGTCATATGATCCAGCAATTCAACTACTAGTTATATACATAAGAGAAATGAAAACACAGGAACTTGAACACTAATAATATTATTTGTAATATTAAAAAGATAGAAACAACCCACATAGAATAGACTGATGAATGGATAAACAAAGGAAGTATATCCATACAATTAAATATTATTCAGCCATCTTATAAGGAATAAAGTATTGAGATATGCTACACATTGGATGAACCTTCAAACACTATGTTAAATGGAAGAAGTCAGTTGGAAATGGCCACCTATTGTATGATTCCATTCTTACTAGATGTCCAGAAAAAGGAAATCTATGAATATAGAACATAGATTAGTGGTTGCTTAGGGCTGGGAGGACGAGAGATGAGAGGAGCGATAACTAACAGATAGGTACAGTTTTTTTTTTCTTTTTTTTAACGTCATAAAAATACTTTAACTGATGATGATCCAAGAATGGTGATGCACACCTGTAATCCCAGTGCTTGGGAGGCCGAAACAGAGGAATGCTAGTTGAAGATCTTGTTACAAAATAAAACATAAAAAATGGGCTGGGGGATGTAGGTCAGTGGTAGAGCATCCCTGGGTTCAATACCCAGTAGTAAAAAACAAAAACAACCTGATGATGGTTATACAACTCTGTAAATATATTTAAAATCATTGAATTAAACACTTGAATTATGTGAATTGTTATGGTATGAGAACTTGTGTTAGTCCATTTTCTGTCAGTGTGACAAAATATCTGAGGAAATCAACTTAAGGTAGGAAAGACTTATTTTGTCTCATGGTTTTAGAGGTTTCAGACGATGGTTCTTGGCCCCACTTGCTATGGGCCTCCGGTGAGGCAGAGTATCATGGTTGGCAGCCTGTGGCAGAGCAGAGCTGCTCACTTAATGACAGTTGGGAAGCAAAGGGAGAGAGAGAAGGAGGGAGGGGGGAGGGAGAGAGGGAGAGAGAAAGAGAGAAAAAGGGAGAGAGAGAGAGAACAAATGAAAAAGAGGTCAGGGGTACCCTTCCAGGGCATACCTCCAATAACCTACTTCCTCAACCTAGGCCACACCTCCTACAGTTTTAAACACCTTCCAATAGCCTAGTCAAATACGAACCATCAATGGACTAACCTATTGATTAGGTCAGAGCCTTAGGATGCAGTCACTTCCTCAGTGCCCCTCTGAACACTGCTGCACTAGGGACCAAGCCTTCAATAATGGGCCGTTAGGGGACATTCCAGATCCAAATCTCTGCTTCAATTGGACTCCTAAAAAGTAAAGGATTTAAAAAGTGTTAAGTGCTTGAGGATGACAAGAACAGAGATATTATAAAGGGCTCAATGCATTTTTAGAAAATGGAAGTCCTGTGGAAGAGAGGTAAGTGACTTAGCAAAACAGAAAAAGCACCTGCAAACCAATTTCTACCCCAAAACACCAGAAGATACAAGACAAGGTGGCACCAAATTAGAAACCAGGAGTTAGATGCCGTAAACATGTTTCCTGGAAATTTTTGTTTTATGTTTTGTATCATTAAAAATTAGTTTGGGGACTTTTTTTCCCCCAGTATTTTGTAAAACCTAGCTGATATTAGCTGCTTCATGTGTGAAAGGGTATCCTAGGTTCTCTCTTGGGGTGGAACTGGATACAATTATTTTTAATTTGGCCCAGAACATTACTGGGGATGGCTGTGGTGGGATAGCTGAGGGAATCAAAATTTTAAAAAAAGGTTAGGTAAATCTAAATACAACATTGTGGTCTACTTAGAAAATGTGTTTATTTGACAATGGAATTTTACTCCACCATAAAGAACAAAATCATGTCATTTGCAGGGAAATGGATGGAACTGAAAAACATGCTAAGTGAGACTAGTCAGTCACAAACAGTAAAAAATTGGATGCTCTCTCTAATATGCAGAAGCTAGGGAGAAAGTGGGATATAAGGGATTCTAGCTAGACAAAGAAAGTGAAACCTTAGATTAGCAAAGAAGGTGACTTAACAGAAGGTGATGGGGTGGGGAGGGAAACACTCTAATGCACACAATGTACTTTCACAAACATATTGAAGTCAATCACTAAACTGAACTTGAAAAGGAGGGAGGGCTAGGGAGTGGGGTGGGAATTGGGGACGGGTTAAATGAGAGATGTGTGCATGTATTCCTTTACCAGCTTGTACCTAACAAAGATGTATGATTACAATGCACCAATAAGTGACCTTGATATAATTGTGTAAGTACATCATGTGCCTTAGGATGTCTTCCCCCCACCCCCTGTCCATCCCCTTCGGTTAAATCAACTTCTTTGTTTATCGAGGGTCTCTACTTTTTCATCTGGGGACCCTCTTATGCCCCATCTTCTCCCTAGCATCTGCATATTAGGGAGAACATATGCTTCTTTACTCTTTGTGACTGGCTAATCTCACTTAACATAATGTTTTCCAGTTGCATCCATTTCCCTGGAAAGAACATGATTTTGTTCTTCTTTATGGCTGAGTAAAATTCCATTGTGTACATATCCCATAGTTTTGTAATCCATTTATCTGTCGATGGACATCTTGGCTGCTTCCATAGTTTGGCTATTGTGAATTGTGCAGCTATAAACATAGATACAAGGGAGTGGGGTGGGAATTGGGGAAGGGGTCAGATGAGAAATGTGTGCACATATGTCATTATCAATTTGTACCTAACAAAGATGTATACATACAAAGCACGAATTATTACAATAAAAATAAATACATATTAGCCATTTTTTATCATTTTGATTTATAAAGCTAATTAGAATTTAAGGCTAAATACCCTTGGGGATTTATGTCAAGGTATATTAAAGTCTAAAAGAATAAAAAAAACCCACAAAAAACAATGCACCAATGAAAGAAAATGTGTTTATTTGAAAGTAGTCAAACTTGCAGAAAAGTTGCATGGATGGAAAACAACAGTATGCCCTTTATCTATATTTTCCTGTTGTTACAATTAGATATAATCTGTCCGCTAAAGAGCTCATTTATTAATGTTTGGAGCTGATGTAGTTGAGTCACGAGGGTTGCAATCCCAGCAGTGAATAAACCCATTGCAATGGATTTATCTGGGTGGTGATCCAGGCCAGTAGGGTGTAGTTGGAGGAGTGGGTCCCGGGGGTGTGGCCTGGAGGATTATATATATGGTTCCTCTTCCCCCTGCTTGCTCTCTTGCTTCTGGCCTCCATGATGTGAGAAGCACAGCCCATGTGCTCTCCTTCTCTCCACCTCCCGCCACCATGCCCTGATATCTGTGGTCCTCAGCCTCACGTGGACTAAACTGTGAGCAAATAAGTCTTCTTTCCTTTAGTTACATGATCAATACTTTAGATTATAGCTGCAAAAATGCTGATGGATATACCTGTTAACATTTTGACTTATATGCAGTTTCTTTTTCTTTCTCTCTCCACACATATACACAAAAAATACGTTTTCATTGTATTTGAGACTACATGTCATACATCATGAACTTTTTCTTTGTATATTTCATTGTGTATTAGGAAAACTCTCTTATGTAGTCATTTAATTGATCCCCTTCAGTAAATTTAACACTGGCATAAAACATTTAATGAATGTCTCATCCATATTCCATTTTTTGTCTATTTTGTAGTGTCCTCTGACTTTATTTTCAGTTTAAATACTTCAGGACCTGGGCTAGAATCCTGCATTGCATTTAGTTGTCATGTGTCTTTAATCTCTCTCTCTTATTTTTGCGGTACTGGGGATTGAACTCAGGGGCATTCTACCTCCGAGCTATATCCCCAGCCTTATTTATTTATTTATTTTTTGTGGTACTGGTATTGAACTCAGGGGCGTTCTACCTCCGAGCTACACCCCCAGCCCTATTTTTTATTCTTTATGTTGAAACTGGGTCTCGCTAAGTTGTGGAGTGCCTCACTAGGTAGCCGAGGCTGGCCTCGAACTCGGATCCTCTGGTTTCAGCCTCCCGAATGCTGGGATCCCAGCTCTATTTTTTATTCTTTAATTTGAAACTGTGTGTCACTAAGTTGCGGAGTGCCTCACTAGGTAGCTGAGGCTGGCTGCAAACCCGGATCCTCCGGTCTCAGCCTCCCGAATGCTGGGATTACAAGTGTGCACCACCACGCTCAGTTGTCTTTAATCTCTTTTAATCAGGAAAACTTCTCAGTTTTTCTTTGTATATGGTCACTTCTGAAGAATATATATTATGATGCCATTTTTATAACTTTTTCTCACCTGGAAATTTTTTGGTGAAGGTTATCTTGCTTAGGCATTAAAGGATATTTTTACATTTATTAGTCTTAGGGACCTCCAGGGCTGGGTTGTCGGGACAAGATTTGTTATAAACAACAACAAAAGCAATTCCAGAGATAGAAGGCTATGTGAAGGGGTTTTTATAAACAGAGAAACCTGCTACAGTCAAGGGAGGGTAGATGGAAGGAACCAGGTTTGAATAAGACAGTTTCAAGCCTGTTTGGGTAGAGACCATGGAGAAGTTGTGGCTACAGAAGACGGGCAGAGAAAAGGGGCTGTCATTGCTGGTAAACCTCTATCATACAGAAAGGAAAGGAAAGGATCAGACAGATTCACCAGACTCAGTCGGGGAATGTAGGAAAGTGATGTCAGCAAATAACATGGAGCTTATTTTCAGCTGTTCATAATTTAAATAATGGAGCTTTAAAGGTTATAAATGTTAAACATCTGGCTAACATAGGGAGATAACACAAATACATATACACCATCAACAAAAATAACATCTCATTTTAAAAAGTAGAGTGGGGGGCTGGAGGTGTTGCTCAGTGGGAGAGTACTTGTTCAGCATGTGTAAAGGACCTGGACTCCATCCCCAGCAAGAAGAAAAAAGCACAGAGGAACCAATAGGCATTGTAGTGGAAAAAAAGTGAATGGGGGAAAAAATCTTAAAACATTTCACGGAGAAAATAACTATAGGTGTGATGTAAGACAAAAGCATTCCTAAAAATAATTTCAACTGTGTTTATTAGAGTTTATATAACATTAAAGAGGAACCTACTTCGAAAGTCAGAATGAATCCACTGTGTGGGCTATTGTCCAGTGCAAATGAGACAGGTAGAATTTTAAAATATGTGAAAGAGAGAGAGGATTTAGTAAAAAGTGAGGGAACAGCAGGGTGGAAGGGAATAGATTTGAGAGTTCTTAGAGGCAGAAGAGTTTAGAAGGGATTCGGCCAGAAGGAATTCCTAAATAGTGTTGGCATTGCTTTCCATGGGTGTGACATGTCCTTTTCTCCCTCTACATCTTGATTTCTGTTCCTTGGTCCAGACTATTGTGTTCTCTAATGGTTTTGGGTAAACATGGATCTTTTAGAGTTGATAAGGGAGCAGGCTGCTGCATGTATTTTGGGTTTTATACATGTAAGAAACATTGTGCATGTGGGTAAACTGTAGTTGAGGATGGAGTAGATCTTATGGGTATGTTAGACTTTCAAAGATTATGTGGGGTCCAGAGGGAGATCACCAAGCAGAAAAAGGGTCTCAGATAATATCCATGTAACAGGTGCAGTAAACACAAAATTTCACCAGAATAAATATATTGTATAGTAAAAAAATGGAGTAGGAATGTGGACTGGAAGGATCTGAAGGGCCCCCAGGGAAAAGCACTGAAGGTTCAATGAGTTCCATATGTTTTCCCTCCCCTCAAAGCCTTTGAGATGTGGGTCTGGAACTGTAGAATGTGCGTACTCAGTGCCCAGCTTCTGATGATACAAGACACCTCTTTTGTCTGAGGAACTTTACTGAGTTTCAGCTTGACTTTCTTTTTTTTCCTTCCTCCTCTTCCTCATCCTTCACCTCTCCCCCAAGGAGCCAGTCTGACTTCTTGGGCATTTCTATCCTTCACTTCCTGTGTGGGTTGGGGTCCTCTTAATGTCTCTGTGCTACCTGAAGATGAATCTATGTTTCACAATATTTTGGAAACAAAGAGACATCAATCAGGTAAGTAACCAGAGTTGTATAGAGATTTTAGATCTTTCTTCTTTTCAAATATATCCATTTTTAATACTATGTTTTTTGTTTGTTTGTTTTGCAGTTCTGGTGATTGAACCCGGGGCATTCTACCTCTGAGCTACACCCCCAGTCCTATTTTTTATTCTTTATTTTGAAACAGGGTCTCACTAAGTTGCAGAGGGCCTCACTAAGTAGCTGAGGCTGGCCACAAACCCGGATCCTCTGGTCTCAGCTTCTCAAGTACTGGGATTACAAGTGTGCGTCACCACGCCCAGCTTAATACTATGAATTTTTAAGTACTGTTTTTTCTGCATCCTACATATTTTGATAAGTTGCATTTTCATTTTATTTAGCTTAAAGCATTTCTCAATCTTTTTTGTCTGATGTGCTAGTAGTGTGTTGTTTACTCTCCAAACATTTTGGGATTTCCTAGCAGTCTATCTTTATTCCATTGTGGTCTGAAAGAAGACATTGTGTGCTTTCTGTTCTTTTACATTTGTTAAGGTGTGTTTTATAGCCTAGAATATGACCTAACTTTGAACATTTCTGTATTCTGTTGTTGGATGATTTGATGAATGTCAATAAGACTGAGTTAGTTGATGGTGTTGTCAGGTCAACTATATTCTTAACTGATCTTCTAAAACCCTGCTAAGTCTGTCAGTGATAAGGATGTTTTGAGATCTTCAACATTACTAGTGGATTCATATATTTCTCAATATTTTGATGTTCTGTTGTTTAGGATTGTCATGTCTTCTTTGAGAATTGACATATTTGTTATTATAGATACCTTCTTCATTCTGATAATTTCCCTTGTTCTAAAGTCTGCTTCTTCTAAAATTAATGAAGCTGTCTTCTTTGGATTAGTGTTAGCATAGTAAATTTTCCTGCATACCTTTACTTTTATCTCTGTCTTTATTTTTAAATTGGATATCTTATAGACAATATGTAGTTGGTTCTTATTTATTCATTCCTTTATATACTTTAGACAAGGTCCCTCCATATTGTCCAGACTGGCCTCAAACTCTTGGACTCAAATGATCATTCTGCACCAGATTTCTGAATAGCTAGGACTAAAGGTGTGTGCCATTGTTCCCAGCTAGCTAGGGTTTTGATTTTTTTTTTTTTTTTTTGCAGTACAAGGGGTTGAATGCAGGGACATTCTACCTCCAAGCTATACCCCTAGTCCTATTTTTTAATTCTTTATTTTGAAAAAGGGTCTCACTAAGTTGTGGAGGGCCTCACTAAGTAGCTGAGACTGGCCACGAACCAGGAGCCTCTGGTCTCAGCCTCCCAAGTACTGGGATAACAAGCATGCATCACCATGCCCGGCTACAGTCTCTCTTTTGATTGGTAAATTTAGACCAATCTCTTAAAAGTGATTTTTAAATGTAATTGGATTATCTATCATATCTGCAAGTGTTTGCTATTCATTGCATCTATTTTTCTCTTTCCATTTTTCTGCCTTCTATGATTTTAAACAAGAATTTCATTTTACATTATTTTTTATTTAGATGTTTTATATTACATGTGTCTATAAATTATATCATATAGTATTGATGTACCTAGTGAAATGGTAACTATATTCAAGCTAGTTATCATAGTCATTATCTCACACAGTTAGATGATGTTTTTGTTTATGTTAGTTTATAGTAAGAACACCTAAAAATCTGCTTTCTTAGCAAGTTTCTAATATACCATACAATATTGCTAGCCACTAACCATAGTCCTCACACTGTACTTTAACTCTCTAGACTTGTTCATCTTACATAATTCCATGTTTTACCCTTTGACTATATCTTCCCATTTCCTTCCCTCTTCTGGTAACAACCATTCTATTTCCTCTTTCTTTTTTTTTTTTTTTTTTGTGGTACTGGGAATTGAACTCAGGGGCATTCTACTTCCGAGCTATACTCTTGCCCTATTTTTTATTTTTTGAAACAGGGTCTAACTAAGTTGCAGAGTGTCTTACTAGGTAGCTGAGGCTGGCCTCAAACCCGGATCCTCCAATCTCAGCCTCCCAAATGTTGGGATTACAAGCGTGCGCCACCACGCCTGGCTTATTTTCTCTTCCTATGTACTCATTTTTCTCCCCAGATTTCACATTTAAGTGAGAACATGCAGGTTTTTTTTTCTGTGTCTGACTTGTTTCATTTAGCATTATGTCTTCTAGTTTCATCCATCTTGTTACAATGGCAAAATCTCCTTCTTAAAGGCACACACATGCAACACGCACACATATGCAACACGCACACATGCAACATGCACACAGGCAACACAGGCACATACACATATTCTTGTTTCCATATTCTATATCCTGGCTTTTTTTTTCTGTGGTAGTGGGGATTGAACCCAGGGGCATTCTACCTCCCCAGCCCAATTTTTGTTTGGGAACTGAGTCTTGCTAGGTTGATGAGAGTTTCACTATGTTGCTGAGGCCATCCTTGAACCTGTGATTCTCTTGTCTCAGCCTCCCAAGTACTGGAATTACAGGTATGCACCACCACGCCCAGCTCATATCTTGGCTATTATTAATAATGTTGCAATGATCACAAGTTTGAAACTATCTCTACAATGTTCTGGCTTAATTTCATGTATAAAACCTATTTCATCTGAAGTAAGTATAGCTATTCCTATTCTCTTTTGTTTACCATTTGTATGAAATATCTCTTTCCATCCCTTCACTTTCATGATGTGTTCAGAAAACATTAAAATGAGGCCCTTATATGTACACATGTAGTTAGATCTTGTTTTTTTTTTTTAATTCATTCAGCCACTCTATGTCTTAGTATGAGAGAATTTTATCCATTTACATTAAAAATAATTATTGCTATGTAAGGATTTACTATTGCTATTTTGTTATTTTCTATCTTGTAGTTCTTTTGTTCCTCTATCTTATGATTTGATAATTTTTAAAAATATATGTATCTGATTCAATTTTCTGTGCTTTCTTAGCTTATCAATTATTTTTCTTTAAAAAATAGCAACTGTCCTGGAGTTGGGAATAAACACTAAATAAGTCCACTTTCATATAACTCT
>PVLC010047817.1:0-10949 GCA_004027655.1 Graphiurus murinus
CATAATGTTTTCCAGTTGCATCCATTTCCCTGCAAAGAACATGATTTTGTTTTTCTTTATGGCTGAGTAAAATTCCATTGTGTACATATCCCATAGTTTTGTAATCCATTCATCTGTGGTTGGACATCTTGGCTGCTTCCATAGTTTGGCTATTGTGAATTGAGCTGCTATAAACATAGATACACATGCATCGGTCTGAAAATTTGGTTTCCATTCTTTTGGGTATATACCCAGAAGTGGTATTGCTGGGTAATATGGTAGGTTCACTCCCATTCGTCTGAGGATCCTCCATACTGTTTTTTATTCTTTATTTTGAAACAGGGTCTCAGCCGAGCATGGTGGCGCACGCTTGTAATCCCAGCATTTGGGAGGCTGAGATCGGAGGATCTGGGTTTGCGGCCAGCCTCAGCTACCTAGGTGAGGCTCTCCGCAACTTAGTGAGACCCTGTTTCAAAATAAAGAATAAAAAATAGGACTGGGGGTGTAGCTCAGAGGTAGAATGCCCCTGAGTTCAATCCCCAGTACCGCAAAAAAAAAAAAAAGAAAAAGAAACAGGGTCTCACTAAGTTGCGGAGTGCCTCACTAGGTAGCTGAGGCTGGCCGTGAACCCGGATCCTTTGGTGTCAGCTTCCTGAATGCTGGGATTACAAGTGTGTGCCACCACGCCCGGCTGTGGTTTTGTTTTAAATGTCTCAGGGCTTTGAAAAGTTGTTCCCATTGTTATGGGGTTTTCGGACTGTACCCCAAAAATAAAATAATAATCCAGGTTCTTTGATATTGTGAAAAAAAGAATTTTAACACATATCAATCACAACATCTGACAGGTTTATTATTCAGGAACAGGTCAGGGCGAGGAAAACTGGGGTGTAGGAAAAGACGGGGAGTGCAGAAAGCTTAGGGCATGTTCCCCAATCCCGGGCAGGAGTCCAAGAGAGCGAGAGACACGTGGATTCCAGGGGGTATAGGAGAGGGCGGGGTCCTTCCAGCCCCTCACTCTCAGTTTCCAAGCATTCCGATAGGTTGAGCTCCAGGTGAGGTCTCGCTCCTCCTCCTTCCAGGTGTGCGGGATTTGACGGTACCTCCCAGGTGGGCTGGGCTGTAGTTTCTCTTGGGCCGAACCAAAATTTTCTTTTCAAGGGGTGGACAACACTCTCCGGATTTTTAAAAAGGCTAAAAACTATATATCTATGAATTTTCCCGATACCTCTTTTCTACCTAACATTCACACTTCTAAGCTACCTCATCACCATTAAGTGATTATAATTATTATACTCTCCCTGGAATCAGCTTAAGCAGAAGTTGGGCTAGTCCTGTGTTTTATTTTTTTATTTTTTGTGGTACTGGGAATTGGACCCAGGAGCTTTCTACCTCTGAGCTACACCTCTGCCCTATTTTTATTCTTTGTTTATTTTTTTGCAGTACTAGGGATTGAACTCAAGGGTGGTCTACCTCCGAGATATACCCCCCAGCCCTATTTTTTATTCTTTATTTTGAAACCGGGTCTCACTATATTGCAGAGGGCCTCACTAAGTAGCTGAGGCTGGCTGCTAACCTGTGATCCTCCTGTCTCAGCCTCCCAAGTACTGAGATTACAAGCATGAGCCACCACATCCAGCTTAGTCCTATGTTTTAATATGTAATTTCTTACAAATGATTAGTAGTGTGATCAAATAGTGCTGTTTGGAGATTATTTGGCCTTCATCTGTATGTCTTTCCCGAGGACTATGCAAAAAGATCAGATAGATTGTAGCATTTCCTTTAGGGTGAATGGGAAAGTCCTAAGGAATCATAGGTACTACCATAAAACATCATTTTGAGCCCTCAAAACACAGGTGCTTTTCAAGCCCAATGAGATCCTTTTCCTTTTTGAATTAAACAACTGATTTCTAGTGACTTAACACCCAAATGTCCAATGAAGTAAAAATTCTGTTCCCATGGATACTACAGAACTAAAAACTATTAGTAATATTTAATATTAATAATATAGTATCTTACAAATATTACTATAGTAATCATAGCTAAAGTGATAATGTATAATTAGTATACCTCTAAGAGGAAATTTGATAAGTGAACTTTCTAGAGAATATTAGATTTCTGAGCATCATTTCAAAATCTTTGCTCAAATCTGTTTTCTCTTTTAGAGGTTACCTCCTATCTTTCTTTCAGCCAAATGATATTGTTGACTTACAGGATGCAGATTTTTGTCATTGTTCCTTTAGTAGGATATTACTAAGGCATTCTTGCTAGAGATTTTCCCACTCTAAGGGGGAAAATATAAAGAATCTAAGTCAATGCATCTGTACAAAGAAAATATAGTTTGTTAGCCAGAGAGAATCTTCTAGAATTGAAGTTGCCTAATGCAACTAGAAAGAAAGAAGAATATTGAGAAAATCCTTGAGAGAAGGGCATCTCCAACTCATCTCATATTTCATGTAGAAAACAATGGCATGCAGGCTAGAAGTGGTACATGAAGCTGGGGGGTAAACCGCTTGTCACGATTCTGGTCTGAAGCATCTCTGACTTGCAGTGCAGTGTGCCCTCAATCGCCCTGCCTTCTTCGCTGAGCGGCTCTACTGTTCTATGAAAGGTGCAGGCACAGACGACTCCACCCTGGTCAGGATTGTGGTCACTCGAAGTGAGGTGAGGCAGAGCGGCGCCTTTTGTCTTTGTCTGGTCTTACTTGATTTTGAATAAGTCTTAGTTGGCTGTGAAACTGCAGGATGATGTTAAGAGCCCTCTGTTACTGCCAGAAGCACAGAGTATTCACTTTCCTCCTGCCGTGAGAGTGAAGCAGACCCCTGCAGCTCAGTGAAGATAACACGGAAAGAGTTTCCTATTTGAGAAAGTCTATGGAGAATAGTAGTTATGGGAAGTTGGAAGATATTTCTTTTAAATTTAGTTTGTGTGTGTGTGTGTGTGTGTGTGTGTGTGTGTGTGTCAGTGAGGACTGAAAAAAGCATTATACTGTTGAGTTACACACCTCAGTGCTTTTTTTTTTTTTTTTTTTTTTTAATTTGGAATAGAATCTAAGTTGCTGAGGCTGGCCTCAAACCTGTGATCCTTCTGTCTTAGCCTCTAGTGTACTGGGATTCTAGGCATGCCATCATGTCCAGCTTCTGTTATCTATCTATCTATCTATCTACTATCTATCTATCTATTATTTATGGTACTGGGGATTGAACCCAGGGACATTCTATCTCAGAACTACACCCCCAGCCCTATTTTATTCTTTATTTTGAAACAGGGTCTCACTAAGTTGTGGAGGGCCTCACTAAGAAGCTGAGGCTGGCAGCAAACCCATGATCCTCCTGTCTCTGCCTCCCAAGTACTGGGATTACAAGTCTGTACCACCACACCTGGCTTCAATTTAATTTTTTAAAGAGATGGGTCTCTTTGTATTGTCCAGGTTAGGCCCAAACTCCTGTGCTCAAGTGATCTTCCTGCCTTAGCCTGCAGAGGAGCTGGGACTGGAGGTGTGCACTACTTCACCTGGCTTGCTTGCTTGTTAATTTATTCACCAGTTTATTTTGCTGAGCTGAGAACTGAACCCAGCACCTTGCAGTGGTAGGGAAGTGCTCTACCTGAGCTATAGCTCAAGCCCCTGGCTTATTTATTTTTTAATTTTCCGTTTGCTTATATAAAATATTACATAAACCAGGTGTGGTGGTTCACGCTTATCCAGTACTTGGAAGGCTGAGACAGGAGGATTGCAGGTTCACCGCCAGCCTCAGGAACATAGGGAAGCTCGCCACAACTTAGTGAGACCCTGTTTCACAATAAAAAATTTAAATAAATAAATAGAGATAGATAGGTAGATAGATTGATAGATAGATACAGGAACAAAACAAGGATGTCCATTATCACCACATCTGTTCAATATAGTACTTGAAACTCTAGCCAGAGCAATAAGGCAAGAGAAGGAAATCAAAGGTGTAAAAATAGGAAAAGAAGAACTAAAATTATTCCTTTTTGCAGGTGACATGATACTAAGAAAACCCAACAAACTCAACCAAAAATCTTATAAAACTGATCAACAAATTCAGCAGTGTCTGGATACAAAATCAATCTTAAAAAATCAGAAGCTTTTCTGTATGCCAGCCATAAAGCCACTGAAAAAAAAGAAATCCAAAAAATAATTCCACTCACAATAATACCCCCCAAAATAAAATACTTAGGGATAAACCTAACCAAAGAGGTAAAAGACCTCTATAAGGAAAACTATAAAAAGTTGGAAAAAGAAATTGATGAAGACCTTAGAAGATAGAAAGATCTTCCATGCTCTTGGATAGGCAGAATAAATATCATCAAAATGGCCATCCTCCCAAAAATGATCTACAGATTCAATGCAATACCCATGAAATTACCAAGGTCACTCCTCACAGACATAGAAAGACCAGTCCTTAAATTCATTTGGAACAACAAAAATCCCAGAATAGCCAAAGTAGTTCTTAGCAAGAAGAATCATGCAGAAGGTATCACAATACCTGACTTCAAACTCTACTACAAAGCCACAGTAATAAAAACAGCATGGTATTGGCACAAAAACAGACACACCAACCAAGAGAACAGAATAGAAGACTCAGAAACAAATATACACAGCCAATTGATATTTGACAAAGGAGCCAAAAATATACACTGGAAAAGAGAGAGCCTCTTCAACAAATGGTGTTGGTAAAACTGGTTAACCTACCATATGATCCAGCAATACCACTTCTGGGTATCTACCCAAAAGAATGGAAACCAAACTATCAGACAGATGCAGGTGTATCTATGTTTATAGCCAAGCTATACTCAAGACCCTTTTTGTTTGTTTGTTTGTTTTGCTTAAAACTCTCTCTAGGTTCCTGAGAGTTTCGCTATTCTGCTAAGGCTGTCCTCCTATTTCATCCTCCCAAGTACTAGGATTACAGGTGTGTGCCACCATACCTGGCTCTTCATCCATTTTATTTTTGCAGTACTGGGGTGGAACCCAGGGGCATTCTACCTCCAAGCTACACCCCTAGTTCTATTTTTTATTCTTTATTTTGAAACAGGGTCTCACTAAGTTGCAGAGGGCCTCACTAAGTAGTTGAGACCCAGATCCTCTGGTCTCAGCCTCCTAAGTACTGGGATTACAAGCGTGTGCCACCACACTCGGCTTCTTTGTCCATTTTGAGTTAATTTTGTATATGGTGTAAGATAGAGGCCCTCCTTCATTCTTTACATAGGGATATCCAGCTTTCCTAGTGCCTTTTGTTGAAAAGACTGTTCTTCCCCTCACTGGATTGTCTTGTCAGTCTTGTAAAAATCAGTTGACTGTAATTGTGAGGGCTTATTTCTAAACTCTCAATTCAATTCTGTTGGTTTATATGTCTGTCCTTACATCTTGATTATTGCGGCTTTGTACAATGTTTTGAAATTGGGAAGTTGAGTCCTCCAACCATGTTCTTCTTTTTCAAGATTATTTTGGCTATTCTGTGTCCTTTTCATTTTCATATTAATTTTAAGATTAGCTTGTCAATTTCTGCAAAAAGAGCCAGCTAGGATTTTGATAGTGATTGCTTTGAACCTGTAGATCAGTTTGGGGGTAAGCATTACATTTGATTGTATTATTAAATGTCAGGACTGGAGCTAGGAGTGGTGGTACACGCCTGTAATACCAGTACTTAGAAAGTGGAGATTGGAGGATCGCAGGTTTGAGGATAGTCTCAGCAGCTTAGTGAGACTCTCAGCAACCTAATGAGACTCTGTTTCAAAACAAAAAAGGCTGGGGATGTAGCTCAGAGGTAGAATGCCTCTGGGTTCAATCTCTAGTAACACACACACACACACACACACACACACACACACACACACACACACACCACCCCACTCCCCCAGGGCTGCAGGTATAGCTCAGAGGAAGAGCACATGAAAAAAAGTCAAATAGGTTAACTTTGGAAATAATAGATTAGTTAATTAGAAACAAGGCTTTTGAGCTGAGTGTGGTGGCACACGTGTGTAATCCCAATACTTGGGAGGCTGAGACGGGAAGATCGAACATTCAAAGCCAGCCTCTGCAATTTAGCAAGGCTCTTAGCAAACCAGTGAGATCCTTTTTCCAAAAAAAAAATGAAATCAGGCTGGGGATGTAGCTTGGAAGTAGAATGCTTCTGAGTTCAATCCCCAGTACCAAAGAAAAAAGAAACAAGTCTTTTGTAGTAGTAGGAATGGTATTTGTTGGGATTATTTAGTGGAGCTCTTTCCAACTGAGATTTACATGTTTAAATTTTAATAGAGATTTTGTGTGTGTGTATGTGTGTTACTAGGGATTGAACCTAGGGACATTTTACCTCAGAGTTACACCCCTAGCCCTATTTTTATTATTATTCTGAACAGGTTCTTGCTAGGTTGATGAGTCTCACTACTTGCTGGTGCTCTCCTTGAACCTAAGATTTTCCAGTCTCAGCCTCCCAAGTACTGGATTACAGGTGTGCGCCACCACGTCTAGCTTATTAGAGGTTTTTATAGCTTTTTCTCCCCAAATTAAGATTCTCAGTAGTATTGTATTTTCTATAGCACTACAGAGGGCATGTTCTAATCTCTCATACACAGAGGGATTTGTGTGTGTGTGTGTGTGTGTGTGTGTGTGTGTGTGTGTGTGTGTGTGTTACTGGGGATTGAACTCAGGGGCACTGTACCTCTGAGCTACACCCCCAGCCCTATTTTTTATTCTTTATTTTGAAATAGGGTCTCACTAAGTTGTTAAAAGCCTCACTAAGTAGCTGAGGCTGGCTGCAAACCTGCACTCCTCTTGTCTCAGCCTCCCATGTACTGGGATTGCAACTGTGCGCCACCATGCCTGGCTTCAGGGGGATGTTTTGAATCAGTCAAAAAGAATTTGAATGCTCTTTCTGGTTATGACTATTGGAAATTAAACAGAGTGGTCACTGCATGCATTCTTGGAAATGAAAGTACTGTACATTTTTAATTTGAGAGCTAGGTATAGTGGCACATGCTTGTATTCCCAGTACTTAGGAGGCTGAAACAAGAGGATCACAGGTTCAAGGACAGCGTCAACAAGTAGTGAGACTCCCATCAACCTAGTGAGACCCTGTTTCAAAATAAAAAATTAAAGAATAGGGTTGGGGGTGTAGCTTGGAAGTAGAATGACCCTGGGTTCAATCCCCAGTACCACAAAAAGAAAGAAAAAAAGAAAAGAAGGAAGGAAGGAAGGAAGGAAGGAAGGAAGGAAGGAAGGAAGGAAAGAAAGAATTTGAAGACTATTAGTATTGCTACTATTCAGGTCCAGCTCCCAGTGCTCCTTACTGCACTAACATTCCTAGTGGCATCTGGATCATGTTTTGGGCCTCAAAATGCAGAGATGAGCACCAGACTGAAATTGGAGACACACAGTTTCTGGGGGAGGATTCTCAGAATGTGGATCATATAGTAAAATTCATTTTCTGGGTGGCTGATACCTAAAACTCATAGGCTGGAATGGCATCACCACTCCAGGAAGTACAAGAGGAAGAGGAAGTACAAGTGGAAAGCATTGGCTTGATCTGGTACAGCACATTCTGTTCACTTGCAGGAAGGTGAGCAGCAGCTGCAGAGTATGCAGCTGGGCCACAGAAGCCATGCTTGCCACCCGCCCACCTTACTGGAGAACTGGTCTCTGCACAGTTGCCATGCCAGCACCTCACCTCCTTCAGGATGTCCAGCTCCAGTGGAACTGGGGGGCCTACTCTATAAGTTATTTCCAGAAGAACAATCTCCTATCAAAGACTTGGGCTTAACTATCTTATTGCCATAAACAAGTATGATGGCTATTTCACTACAAATTCACCCACAATTCGGGGGGTGGGGGGCGGCACATCCAGAGAAAGATCTTACTCAATAGTGCCATCGTATTATCTTTATGTTTTTATGGTACTAAGGATCAAACTCAAGAACTTTCCAATGCTGAACACAGGGTTTACTGTGGAGCTACATCCCCAGACCAGTTTTATCTTCAGAATTCTTATTACCTGTAACACTACAACTTGAACCTTTTTATTAATGTTTATATTTTCAGCCAGGTGTGATAGCACATGCCTGTAATCCCAGTACTTGGGAGCCTGAGACAGGAGGATTGCAGGTTCAAGGCCAGCCTCAGTAATTTAGCAAGCAGCAACTTAGTGAGACCCTGTTTTAAAATAAAATAGGGCCAGAGGTATAGCTTGGAGGTAGAATTCCCCTGCATTCAATCCCCAGTGAGACACACACACACACACACACACACACACACACACACACACACACACACTAAAATTAAAATTAAAATTAAAAAAAAAATTATAGCCAGGCATGGTGGCCCATGCCTGTAATCCTAGTACTTGGGAAGTGGAGACAGAAGGATTGCAGGTTCATGGCTAGCTTCTGCAACTTAGCAAGGCCCTCCTCATTTTAGTGAGAACTTGTCTCAAAATAAGAAATAAAATAGGGCTGAGGGTGTAGCTTGGAGCTTGAATGCCCCTGGGTTCAATCCCCAGTAACATACACACACACACACACACACACACACACACACACAAATTATAGTTTCATGTTTCATTATTAGCATAAAGAATTATTTTTAAATGATTGGTAAATCTGTATCCTAAGCATATATTCTCATGGAGAGTGGTGTGTGTGTGTGTGTGTGTGTGTGTGTGTGTGTGTGTGTGTGTGTGTTTTAATGATTTAAGATAATTCCAAATGTATAACATTTGAAAACAGTGCAGGGGAACTCTGTTGTCCTGTTCACCCAGAATCCCAAATAATATTGTATTACATTTACTCTATTGCAAGATCTGTGTGTGTGTGTACATGTATCCTTTATTAGTCTTTGTCTGCACCTTTTGAGGGTCAAGAGAGCAAACAGAGCTGGGCGTGGTGGTGCAAGCTTGTAATCCCAGCACTTGGGAGGCTGAGACAGGAGGATCACAGGTTCAAAGACAGCCTCAGCAAGTAATGAGACTCTCAATCTAGCAAGACCCTGTTTCAAAATAAAAATAAAATAGGGCTGGGGGTATAGCTCGAAGATAGAATGCCTCTTGGTTCAATCCCCAGTACCAAAAAAAAAAAAAAAAAGAGAGAGAGAGAGAGAGAGAGAGAGAGCAAGCTAACAACAGGCATGATATCTCATCACCCCTAAACATTGCACTGTCTATCTTCCCCCAAACAGGGCCATGCTCCTACATAACAGCAAACTACACTTCTATCAAATACATGGAGTCCGTCCACCTCTCCTCCCATTGCCTCAACATGTCTTTTTCCTTTGTGGTTCAGAACGCTATACAGGCATACATGTTGCATTTGGCTATCATCTATCTTCAGACTCCTTTCATCTGGAACAATTTCTAGTCTTTCATAAGTTTGACCATTTTTCTTTTCTTTTTTTTCCAGTACTGGTGATTGAACCCAGGGGCATTCTACCTCCAAGCTACACCTCCAGTCCTATTTTTATTCTTTATTTTTGAAACAGGGTCTCACTAAGTTGCAAAGGGCCTCACTAGGTAGCTGATGCTGACTGCAAACTCGGATCCTCCAGTCTTAGCCTCTCAAGTACTGAGATTACAAGCATGCACCACCATGCCCAGCTAAGTTTGGCCATTTTAAAGAGTAGAGGTGGCCAGCCTCAGCAATTCAGTGAGACCCTGTTTAAAAAAAAAAAAGAGTAGAGGTGTTGGGCTGAGGATGTAGCTCAATGGTAGAGCTCTTGCCTAGCATGCATGACTTTCATCCCTGACATTGCCAAAAAACAAAGTAAAAATTATGCATGCCATCTATAAGATGGTCTAAGACCTGTGGCCATAGAGAACACCATTAAAAGGGTGCTTTGCCCTTTTCAGTGCATCTCATCAGGAGGAACAAAATGTAAACTCCTTGCAACACTGGTGATATTAACCTTGATCACCCAATTATGTTGGTTACTTTATTATTACCCCTCTATAATTGGTTAGTATTCTTTTTTTTTTTTTTTTTTTTTTTTTTTTTTGCGGTACTGGGGATTGAACTCAGGGGCATTCTACCTCCGAGCTACACCCCCACCCCCAGCCCTATTTTTTATTCTTTATTTTTGAAACCAAGTCTAAGTTGCGGAGTGCCTCACTAGGTAGCTGAGGCTGGCCGCGAACCCGGATCCTCTGGTCTCAGCCTCCCGAATGCTGGGATTACAAGTGTGCGCCACCACGCCCGGCTGGTTAGTATTCTTAAATCACACCAATATCCTATTCCTTATCAGACTTCCACCCACCAGCCTTAGCTTCCATTAAAGACTCCTGCCTGAATCATCTTTCTCTATTATGGTTGCTAAATGGTAATTCTCTATTTCCGTCTTTCCCTCTCATATCAACATGGACTTGCCTGTTCTGCTCATCTAGTGGGTCCATTGTTGTCACTGTTTATTTTGATTTTCAAATTGCACCTAATTTAGCCAATGGGAATCCCTTCAAGCTGGGTGTGTGTATGTGTGTATGTATGGTACTGGGCATTGAACCCAGGGACATTCTATCTCAGAGGTATATCCCAGGACTCTTTTAAAATTTTTGTTTGGAAACAGGGTCCCTAGGTTGCTGAGGCTATCTATCCTCCAATGAACCTACAATTGATCCTCCTGTCTCAGCCTCAGCCTCCCAAGTACTGGGATAACAGGCATGTGCCACCACGCCCAGCTTCAAGTGGGCTGTTAACACTCCAATATGTTAAAGTTGTGTGTGTGTATATATATATATATATATATATATATTTTTTTTTTTTTTTTTTTTTACGGTACTGGGGATTGAACTCAGGGGCATTCTACCTCCGAGCTACACCCCCAGCCCTATTTTTTATTCTTTATTTTGAAACCGGGTCTCACTAAGTTGCGGAGTGCCTCACTAGGTAGCTGAGGCTGGCCGCGAACCCAGATCCTCCGGTCTCAGCCTCCCGAATGCTGGGATTACAAGCGTGCGCCACCACGCCCGGCT
>PVLC010047818.1:0-10979 GCA_004027655.1 Graphiurus murinus
TGTGTTTTAAAAAGTATGTTTGCAAAAATACATTATCCAGATAATGAAAATGCTATGATTCATTCTTAATAAAGGGATAATCACATCAATGTCATTTTTCTTAAGACAGAAAGGAGATTCAACATTAATTTTATTCCATTTTTTTAGTTAGTTCGGTTGCTTAGTTTTTTGCTCAGACTGAAAATCCTAATGCTTATGTGTATACAGTGAAAAAAGCAAAAGACATCTCTGAACTTTTCTTTCAAGAATTAGGTATTAATATTTCTTTCTTGTACTGTAATGAAGATAGTTATTTTGTTCAATCAACAGAGTTTCAAAAGACTTCTAAAGACCTCTCTAAAATGTTCAAATGAATCCAGTAATATCTTCAATGTCTAGAAAAAATGAAGTTTCTCCTCTCCTACACTGCCAATTTTTTTAAGAAAAAGTTGTGGAAATCATGTCATTTACATTTTCCCATAATCACCCAAAATGTCTTATTGAGCTAGGTGGCAATTATAATAAGGCTCTTTTGAGAAAAATAAGTTTTAGTTTAATTAAATGAGTGAAGTTCACATATATTTTCTCAAGTCTCTCTATGCCCCATGTCTGTCACAATAAAAATAACTACCAAGCATTGATAGGTATGTAAAATATCTTTTAAGTTTCACTAACTTATGGATTTTTCATTATTATCTTCATTTTCCAACTAATAGGGATAAAATGCAGAGAAGTTGAAGTGACTTGCGAAAGTACAAATAGCTAGCAATGACTAAGCCAATACTCTGGCTGTGTGAGTCTTCATTCTCACCACTGTGACCCAAACACCTAACTGACATGCAAAACTTAGAGGAAGAATGATTTTTATTTGGGGGCTACAGTTCTGGAGATTTCAGTTCACATTGGCTGGCTTCCATGAAGGAGACATGGGTACAATTCCTCAGGGCATCATGGCAGGGAGCAGAGAGAGAGGGTAAGAGCTTGTGTCAGCTCATGGCAACAGGAGAAAGAAGAGAAGAAGAGAAGGAAGCTGTAGCAGCTGGTCAAGAAAAACACTGTCCCCAGCCACGCCCCAAGGGACTATTCACTGACACCTAAGTCCCATCGCTGAACATTTGCCTAAAGCAAGAGGTCTTCGGGACCTTTTAAATCCAAACCATAACAGTGACTACTCTAGAACTTTCAACCCTAAGTGTACTTTTGCAGGGGATTGGATCAGAACTAGACTGTGGTGGGATTTTGGTGTCTTCTCATCTCCACTAAGTCTTGGCCATATATTCAGCTCTTCTCAGGCACTTTGGAAAAGATTAGTTTATTTATTTATTTATTTATTTATTTATTTATTTATTTATTTGTGTGTGTGTGTGTGTGTGTGTGTGTGTGTGTGTTTCTCTAGACCTGTTAGTCTAGAGAAAGGTCAAGCGTCCCATGGCCTGTACTAGTGCCTGTGTGTTGGGCTAGGCATGAAAAGTGCACCTGATGCAATAGTCAGGGATTCAGACATAGAATTATCAATAATGCTAGTTACCTCTCCTCACTTCACCTCCTTCTCTTCCCATCACTGCTCCATTCTTTCAATCGATAGATTTTTTTTTCTATTCTTTGAGAAGCACTCTTAAATCAACCTTGTTGTTTTATAGGTAAGTAAATTATTTTACTTGCACTGATGCAAACAATCTCCCCCCTAAAAACTAAACAAATAAATAAAGTGACTACATAATTGCTAAGTGTCATTAAAATGAAAAATAAACAATATTAACATAAAACTTAGCACATCCTAACTTTGTACTAGTTTATATAAAAATTTACATGAAGGGGTTTATTTTATTTTACTTTGTAAAATTGTAGCATGCTTTGAAAGGAAGCTCTAAGGGACTAAACACCATAGATTTTCCTAAAATCTCCCATAATACTCAAATAATGCTAATAATAGCCATCATTAATAGTAAGAAGTACTACATAATATAGACCCATTTGCATGCTGTGTCATTCCCTAGCTGTATAGAATAGGGGAAGTTACATGTGCTTTGTATGCCTTATGCTCTGTGCAACAAATGGACTTCCTGGCCTAAGATTCTTCAGAAGCCTGTAAACTTAGGTAAGGAGTTGCTACACTAAAGCTGATTGTATTGTCCACAACCCAGATGTGCTAGGGCTGCTGAGAGACCAAAAAAAGTATACAGAAATAGCATACAAAGCATAAAGTTTATTGGAAAATGCTCACAGGGAAGGTCCAGTGGTGACAGGCTGGAGAGATAGCACCTCCATCCCTCATGGGACTTCATTGTTTCTCCATCTCTCACAATATTTCTTCAGAGAATAGCATCTCCATTCCTCATGTTGTCTTGACCAGTGGCAACTGACCAGATGAGTGGCAGTTATCCTTTCCTCAGTGCCCTCAGTTCTGTATCAGGACTTCAGGGAGAAGGTTTTATAAGTTAGGCTACAGAAGCAGTGACATCACTCACTTGCTTTGTCCTTTTGTATGACCAGCATCCAAAGGACTAGCCATGCATTCGAGAACGCAGCCTTTTACAGATAACACTAACTTTTCCTAATTCCCAGCATACATGAAAGAAAACCAGTGTCCTTTGAGGTAATATTTATCTGGACAGTCCAACCCAGATTCTCATTGTTCACATAAGTTGGCTAGATTCTTGGAAATGGAGAGTGGCATTTCAGGGACATAGTGTTTTACTGTCCTCCTGTTTGCCAACTATGCCATTCTATTATAATCAATTTGAAATCCTGTTCTTCCTGGTTCAGTCCAACAGACCAAGTTTCCTGTCAAATCACTGGAAAAACATATATATAAGGAAAGGAAGTTCCATAGTCATTAAAGATCAAAGACATTTTTATAACTTCATAGGAACTTTGTGAGAATTAAATCACAGTACATAAAAATACTTAAAGAGTGCAAAGCACAGAATTTCTTCAATGTTAATCATGGTTCATTTTATTACCTAAAATGTATATAGCACTTTGTTTTTGTTTTTCCTAGTTCTCTCAATACTGTGAGTTAAGTGTTATTTTTTTATCCCCTTTTAAGATGTCAAAGAATAACAATAATTCAAGCTCATAAATGTAAAATCCCATGCCCAAGATCACATAGCTAAAGTGGTCAACTAGGCTGTGAGACTTCAAAATAGTTTCATCTTCTAAAGTATGAAATGCTATAGATGCTTTAAAAGGCTCATTGGAAAGCTTGTTAAAATTAGATTGTGGAAATGTTCAACATCATTAGCAATCAGAGAGATGCAAGTCAAAACTACCTTGAGACTTCACCTTACCCCAATTAGAATCTTCAAAAACACAAACAACAAAAAATGCTGGCAAGGGTGTTGAGAAGTAGGAACCCTAATACATTGTTGGTGGGATTGCAGATTAGTGCAACCACTTTGGAAAAGAGTATGAAGAATCCTCAGACAAATGGGAATAAATCTACCATATGATCTAGCAATACCACTTCTGGGTATCTACACAAAAGAATGGAAACCAAAATATCAAACTGATGCATGTGTATCTATGTTTATAGCCTCACAATTCACAATTGCCAAACTATGGAACCAGCCAAGATGTCCATCAACAGATGAATGGATTACAAAACTATGGGATATGTACACAATGGAATTACTCAGCCATAAAGAAGAACAAAATTATGCTGTTTGCAGGGAAATGAATGGAACTGGGAAATATTATGTTAAGTGAGATTAATCAGTCACAAAAAGTACAAAATCGTATGCTCTCCCTAATGTGCGGAAACTAGGGAGACAGTGGGACATAAGAGGGACTCCAGATGAAGAAGGAGAAACATTAGATGAGCAAAGTCAAAGTCCACACTCTTGACTTCAAGTGTAAGATCTTTATATTTGACTACAGATATAAAAACAAGTAAGAAAGGAGATAAAAATGAAAAACCTTGACCCCATTGACATGTTGCCTGGGACCACACCATCAGCAAATTTCATGACTGAAAACAAGAAGAGGATGAATAGAGAGTCAAGTATAATTTGCCTCCAATTTTCTTCATGATCTATTTCTCTTTTATTTCAGCACAAAGTAACTACTTTCAAATTTAAAAAACAAAAATTTTATAAAGGAGGGCATTGTACTCATTTAAAAGGGGGATGGTGATATTTTTACCTTTATATGGAATTGATAACATTCTCCTTGTAAAAGTATTGCTTTGTTTTGTTTTTGTAGTACTGGAGATTGAACCCAGGGGTATTTTATCTACACCCCCAGCCTTATTTCACCTTTTTATTTTGAAACAGAGTCTTGAAAAGTTGCCAAGGCTGGCCTGGAACCTGTGATGCTCCTACCTCAGCCAAACAAGTACTAGGATTACAGGCATGCACCACCACTCTGTGCTTGTAAAATTGTTTTATTAAATCAACATTTTATTGACTCTAGGTGAGATTTTACAAATAGTGATTGTCTGTGATAGCTTTGTACTTTTTCCATTACATAAATCACTTAAATTCTAATTTTTCAGAGTGATTTGAGATTAAGTGGGGCTCTGAAAAGTTTCTAAAACTCTCAATTGATTTGAGATTAAGTGGGGCTCTGAAAAGTTTCTAAAACTCTCAATTTCATAAAATTCTTTAAAGGTACATATTAAACAAAACCACCATGGTGGCTATAATGATCGATTATCCAAGGAAAGTCAAGGTTTATACCTCACTATAGGACTGGTTTATGTTAGACAACTAGGGGATTGCTGCATTCAACTTTCTATTTTTGAGGAGGACAGTGTTGCCATGGTTTCTGATCTGTCTAATTTCACATCTGCATGAAAAGAAAAATACATTCACAGAAAGCATATCCAAGGAAACAGGAAATTAAGATAAAAAATGGGTACTCATGAAATGTGAGATACACCAAATATATCACATTTTCTTTCCCCTGCCCTTCTCCCTGACAAAACCCAGAAATCACCCAAAAAGACACCTCAAAGATTCCATAGCTCTGTTTTACACTTGAGTAAAACTCCATTGTGTATATATAGCACATTTTCTTTATCCACTAATCTGTTGATGAACACATCAATTGATTCCGTAATTTAGCTATTGTAAACTATGCTTCTAGAAACATGGGTCTGCATGTGTCACTAAAGTATTCTAACTATATTTCTTTAGGAAAGATATTGAGGCGTGGTATAGCTGAGTCATATGAATCATTACACAGAATCTCACTACAATGTATAGTTATACTGACCCAATACAATTCTAAAAAGTCCCTAAGATTCTATAGTCCTAATAAGGAGTTTGAATTGCAATTGATTAATCTAAAATGAGAAATTATGTAGTTTAAACAACAAAGTATATTTCAGGTGTTCTGTTCTTGAAGACAAATAAATAATAAGTAAATGTGTCATGGGAAACAAATAATGGCTACAGATACTTTGAAAAATCACACTTAGTGGAGGCAAGGCTGACTGACTCACTGGCTTCTGTCTTCATCTCTGGATTTCCCTGATAGCTTTGTTCAGTGCAATGTTATAAATGATATAACCTTGAAGTGTAATTTGAAGTATGCTTTAAAATTACTAGACATATTTTACAATTGTCACTAAAAATTTAGTTTGAAAACATTAATTGAATTTCAAATTATTTCCTGTAACATGATAACACTACGAGCTAAACATTTAGTAACATGGTTCTAAAGAAATGTTTAAGTTCCAGTTCTGTTCATTGCTGTTTATTGATGCAAATTTTCACCTCATAAATCATAAAATAGCACTATAAAACTTTTACACTTTTGTTGCTTGACCTATATGCATGAAAAAATTCTAGTTTCTACTAATAATAGAATTACCATTTTAAGGTAATTGTTGATTATTAACCAGACAATATTTTAGGAGTTATTATAATAGAGTGTTGGACATATAGTATATGGGTACACAAATTAGATTCACATTTCACCCCCATCAGGCATTTCCCCTGAAAATGTTGGCGAGTTAACTTACTTGAACAGTCTTTAACTCATTTACAAAATAGAAATGAAAAAAAAATACCTATTTTATGACATGGTTATAAAAATAAGTAATACATCCGAAGAGGCTAGTATAGTGCCTGGCACATGTAAGCCATAAAACTATAGGAGAGTTATTTTTTATAATAACCATTATCTTACCAAAGCAATGTTATAGCAATAGTTCATTAAAGAATAAGGCTTTTGCATCAAGTCACATTCTGCAGCCAAGTTTGGTGAATATTATTTTTGAAATGAAGAAAATCTGCTTTAATTTTTAGATAGTGAGACATCTCCATACTACTTATTCACATTTATTTCACTATTACATTAAAACAAGGAACAAGTTCTCAGTGTTTACTATTCAAGTTTAGAGTTAAGGATTAATAATTGCTGGATTCCCTTATTTTCCTACATTGTACTCAGAAAATAAAGGCAACTTCAAAAAGAGGAAGCAAAAAAGATTTATTGAGCAAATCACAGGTAAAGATAAAGCAATCTGATGAAAATCTCTATTGAAATTATGATTGTGATGCTAGATAGCTATGCAATTAGAAATTTATATCTCAAGATATGAATTGGGGCAAAGGAGCTTAAGTTCTTGTATTTTTGTTTGTTTTTCTGCTTGGAATATTTTCAGATAATATATGTAATAGATATTTTGTTAATTTAAAAAAAATAAGCTGCACCATTTTAAAAATATTGAAGTCCTGTTTCTGCTTTCAAAATGTTTCTAAGTATACCTCCTTAGTCTCTGGAAAATAGTGGCATTTAAAATTTCAGTGACCTCACATAAATTACAGAAGCAAACAGCAATGCTCCTTTACTGAAGCCTAGGATAAAGCTCATAATAGTGTAGGAGAAAGTGCGATAGACCACATAGAGTTTTAGAAAATTTGAATTGAATACAATTTTGCTTCAGTGATTTTAAAAAGGAAATAAAAGCAAATCAGATGGTATTGCCTGGAAGTTGTTTTACTGTCAGGTCTAATTGACTTATATAATACTATTATATAATGTGTGATAATGCTTAGTTAGTTTTTGACTTAACTGTAGGAATATATTCTTTAAAGTGGTAACACATTCAAGTAAGAAAATTACCTTTTTCCTGAATCACCAAAATCTTTTTTTCCCCTTTGTCTGAAGTTGAAAATTATTCTCCTGAGGATAACCAGTGTTCACACACTCTGCAACAATATCTGCTATAGTAAGAAGTGCATTAGAAATCAGCAAATTTGACTAAGTTTCCAATTTGGACACAAACTAGTTGTTTGACCCTATGAAAGTCATTTCATCTATCCATGTTTTAGTTTTATTCTTCTGTTAAATGAGAAAAATGTAATGAGTAGACTGACAAAATTCAAAAAATGATAGAAATTAAATAGATTGTAGTCTATCAAGAGAGATATTTGTTTTACAGGCAAACTAACAGACCTGAAGAGGGATTTCATGACTTGTTCCATATTCAGTTGACTACAGGAAAAGTGAAAAATAAAATCCAAGTATTTTGATTTCAATTTAATGTTTTTATACTTTGAAACATTATATGTTTATCTATTAACCAAAGATCTATTAATTAAATGCACATATAATTTATATTTAAATATATAAGTGTATAATAAATATGCTTATATAATCTATACTTACAGTCATACATTTATAATCATTATATATTTGTTATATTTGTTAAATATAATAAATATTTATTGGCTATATATAATGACTATATAAGCATATAATCATTATATAATTATTATATTTGTTAAATGTTTATATGCTATTCATCTTTCTTATCTAGATTATTGGTAGCATGTGAAGATAATTTTTCTTATATTTTTGTGGTTTCTTTTGTTTGAACTTCTAGGAAATTTGATATTGAGGAAAGTCTATAAATGCAATGCAAATAAGTCAATATTTGTTCATGAATGTTTGTCAACATATTTGTACTCACTGAATGCAGTTTTGATATTTCTTAATGAAAAAATGCATAAGGAAGTTAAGAAATTCTTTCCAATTACAAAAACTCATCATGTTAATGTTTCCAACAAGAATAGAGAATATAACCTGTACCATAGAACAGAGAGATGACATGGTATCTGACTTCAAGGTCCCTGTGGGATCTTATTAACTTGGTGAATTTACTGTAGCTTTGGAAAAGTGATTTGTCAAATCTTTGTAATTTTCACTAAGAAAGTCTCAGGTCCTACCCTAAATTATAGATCTTACAGGAAAAGATATATAAAACCCCAAAGTTAATATATTAATAATAACTAAAATATAATCCCTAAGGGAACCAAGGATCTCAGTCTTTTGACCAGTTCATTCTCTCTGTATGCAAAATTCTAGGATAGTCAATTTGCAACTGGAAACTTGCCTTCATTTTTTTTTTAACTTCTTATTGTGAATACTTAGTGATGTCCAGTGTGGTAGCCAGTCATTTCCTCAGTCACCTGACCTCAGAAATTGTGCCACTTGTTCATAGACAGACTTAACCCTGATATTCCTTTATTAGAGTCATTAGTTATTAGATTAAAGTAAATATTTGCACCAGTAGAAATAATATAAAATATATTTAGCAACTATATTGAAGCAGATGAGATAGTTCCCAAAGGACTAGAACATTAAGTACTTTTGCCTCTGATTCTGACAGCAATAATTCCTATTGATGTTGAATGATAGGTCATCAAGCACACCTGTGGAGGGTCCCTCGGGTACAGTATGGCAGCTAGTAATCAAGGTGACATGGTTCAATATTATTTTAGTGACCAATTTAGGTGTCTTGGCACATGACTGCTGACTATTTCTCCTGAAGGTTGGAAGTCTCTCTAAATATATTCCGTTTTTATTCTATGCACTTCAATAAATTATTACTTAAACTCTTTTTTAATGTTTAAGGTACATGTGAGAACAGGAGTTACTGAAGTGAGTTATAATAGCAATGCCCTCCAGGTTTCCAAAGTCCTCCAAATGATACCAGATTGCTAGGATTTTTGGAATTCTGAAATCTGCTTTTGAAAATCTCTTTTCCTGTCTCTTCCTATGAGGGCTGTCACTTCTCATTTTTATCCTCGCACTTTCCTCTAGCAGGAACCCTCACATTTCTCACAGACTGAACCTAATTTAAATCTAGTATGAACAGGAAAACCTGGCCAATTTCTTAGAAATATGTGAAAAATAATGATGAATAAATTCCAAGCCATAGTCTGAGAATCTATTTGATGAGCAAAGAGACATAAATTTTAGTTCTGGACCTTGTAACATATGTCTTTTCTCTTCTGGGCAACTTTTAGGTGACTTCATGATCATTTTCTGCATTAAAAAATATTCTATCTTGACTCATACTAATTACTGGGTAAGTGATTTTTTTGTGCTTCATATTGTTGTAAAGGTTGAAAATCAGTGGCCTACAAACCAATTCTACCCAGCATTTGAGTTTTGATTGGCCAGAAAATAATACTGGCTTATCACATTTAAAATTTTTTTTTTAAGTACTCAACTTTAAAAATCAGGCATTTAACATGTAAAGCTGATTCTAGCTTCACTTGAAAAATAAAAGTCTAACTACACCTGACTTATAATGTTATATATTAACATGAAAACAGTAAAAGAGAGCTAAATAACAGTTGCTTTCCTTAGGTGACATTATGGTTTAAATTATGCTTTCCCTCAAAATATTCCAGAGACCTAACCCTGTGTTCCTTAGAATGTAACCTTAGTTGGAAGGAAGGTCACTGGAGATGCAATTATTTAAGATGAAGTCATTTTACAGTGGGGTGGATCCCTAAATCAATATGATTGGTGTCTTTATAAAAATAATTCTATGTGGATAGATTGAGAAACACAAGAATGTGAACAAGGAAGCAGAGATCAGAGATAAATTATCACAAGCCATGGAATCCACAGGACTACAGAAGCTGGGAGGGACAAGGCAGATCTTTCAGTAGAAGCAATGGAGGGAGCATGGCTCTGCCTACACATTGATTTTTTTCTTCTATCTTACAGAAATATGATAGTATTTATTTCTGTTTTAAATGACAGAGTTTTAGACACTTTATTTATAATGAATACTGCAGGAAATTCATATAAACAGAATTTCCAGACTGATGCTTCCAACAATATAGTTGACTTGATGATTAAAATTTCTCCAAAAAAATCAACTTGATGTTGAATAAAGTATCTAAAGATTTCTTTGCATATTTAAGCAGTTAGGGGACACAGAAAAAAGAGACAAGATCTTGAACATGCAAGAAGAGAAACAAAAAAGGCCCCCTATCAAAAAGATACCTTTATCCTCAAAGAGTAGAATATAAAGTAATTCTGCTGGCAAGGGAAACTACAGAAAGAGTCAGATCTATATCTGCCTAAGATCTTAAAAAAAAAATTAAAAAATCTAAAAGACTGGCCTGGGAATTTTGTGCCATAAACCCATAACTTCCCAGGGTCCAAGCTTGCAACTTACATTCTAGTGGTTTAACAGTAAGCTACAGAAATGAATATAATAAGTGATCACAGCTATGAAAATGAGTATAATAATTGCACAGGCTGGTAGCATACTTAATAGCAAGACCCCTCTGAAGAGGTCCATATTTCATGTCTTGGAATATTATTTTTATGTGTTTGTGTGTGTAGTACTAGGAATCGAGTCCAGGGGAATTCTACCTTTGAGCTACACCACAAGCCCTATTTAATTTTTATTTTGAAACAGGGTCTTACTAGGTCGATGAGAGTCTCACTACTTACTGAGGCTGTCCTCAAAATTGAGATCCTCTTGTCTCAGCCTTCCAATTATAGGGATTACAACTGTGCATCACTATGCCTGGCTTAGAATATTCTTGTAGAAAGAAACATAAAGCTAAGAAATACACACACACACACACACACACACACACACACACACACACACACATATTGAGATAGGGAAGCCCTTCAGCCCCTACATATTAACCTTTAAAAAAAATACCAGTAGCGAGGCGTGGTGGCGCACGCTTGTAATCCCAGCATTCGGGAGGCTGAGACCTGAGGATCCG
>PVLC010047819.1:0-10978 GCA_004027655.1 Graphiurus murinus
GAATGCTGGGATTACAAGCGTGCGCCACCACGCCCGGCTAACTAGTAATTTTAAAAGTATCTCACACATTCTCCAATCTCATTTGTCTTCCTCTCATTCCAATGAAAACAAAAATGCATTATATTTTATTCTAGATGGATACTTACTGAACTTGGAAGTGATTCAAGTTAAAATGTGAGGGAAATTTCCTGGGAATAGGATGGTTTGTATGAGAGAAGGAACAGATCATAGAGCCAAAACAAGATTGGAGGACCGTTTTATTCAGAAGGCAGTCTACCTGAAAGACTTGTTTATTTATTTCTTCAGGCTCCTCCAGGGTCACTGAATTTGCCATAAGTATTTACAAGCCTCTTTACTCTCTAGCTGCTCTTGAGAGCAACATTCAGGAACTTGAGAGCAATATCCAGCAGTTCATTACATTGTAGCTGAAGGGGAAAAAACAGTGAATTATACTCCAAATGGAATCAGTTTATTAAGACATCAATTATTGGAAAGAAGGTGATTTGGGACAACACAGTTTCCGGCTTTAAGCTGATAGTTGGGTATATTAAAATCTTAGGACTTCCTATTTTGATTCTGAACCTAACCAAATATATGTTTGAAAAGTTAAGGAATTTTGACAGCACCTTTATGAACATTAAAAGATGAGATCATAAAAAGTGTAAGCTAGAAATTACAAGCATCAGTGATGATTATCTTTTGCGAGGTGATGGATAATATAAAGTTGAGTAGATAAATATAATTTCTTGAAATTAGAGTCCATTATGTTTTGTTAAAAATGTATAAAGCTCTGACTACCATATGCATATATAACACATTTTTGTATTCTCATATTTATAATATACACTGTCAAACATTAATAGCTTTACTGTAGCCTCCTTCTTGGCATTTTTTTAACCTAGTGTACTGAAACACAAGTATAACAAAGACTAGCATTTAGAGGGTACCCTGTGCTAGTCACTGTATCAGTTGCCCTGGTTATTTTTCATTCTCACAAATATTTCAGTCAAGAGTATTAGTCTGTTTTCTTTTGCCAGTAATACAATATCACACACTAGTTATGCTACAAAGAAAGAGCTCCATCTTGACTCACTTTTCGAGTTGAAGGTCCAGGGCTTGCATCTGGCACAGGCCCTCTTGCTAGCAACCTGCAAGGCAATGCTGAGCGCCGCAAGGGAACACATACAGAGTGTGCATGCAGTCTGTTTTGGTCTCTCCTTATAAAGCCACTAGATTTGAGTCATAAGACTCCACCCTGACAATCTCATCTGATCATAATTACCTCTCTAAAGGCTTCAGCTGTAGGCACCCTATCTGGATTTAGTTTCCACCTTTTTAATGCCTCACTTGGGAATTAAATTTCAACACATTCACACCACACCCAACCATAGCATCAAGCATTTCCATCTCCATTTAAATGATGAAACTGAGTCTCAGAAAGCTTCACTTACTCTAGTTGGCAAAATCAGAAAGTGCCTAAAAGCGATGCTTTATAATTAGGTCTGTACGAATCCAAAATATTTTCTGATCTAACACAAAATGCTATTTGGTAAGTAAACCAATAAGTGCATATTTTTGAAAGGTGTGAAATATAAGATCATTTCTTTTTAATTTTTTGACTTCAACGACAGAAATTTCTTTTCTTTTTTTAAATGTGTTTTTATTGGTGCATTATCATCTCACATCATAATATAAATCATTTTGACATTGAGATACTAACATCAACTATGAGTATATAGTGCATATGCTTTAGTGTGTTTTCTACTTTATGTCAAGGATAGGTATGCCAGATACTTAGACTAATAATACTTTCTCCTGGTTAGAAAATATATGTATAAACTTAATTTTCCTTATATTCTACCAAACTTTTTATTATTCAATATCAGTGGAAGACCCCAAATTGAGATTGAATCAAATTAAATACTTAATGTGAAAAATACAAAAAGATAATCTGAGGGACAGGTGCCATTTTAGAGATTAATATATGTAGCAAGACAATCAAGACAACTATTTTCTAACACTTGAACAGCCTAGTTCATATAAATAACATCTAAAATAATAAGCTTTAATAGCATAATTAAAAGCACTATAAAATATGACATATTTTGTGATAAGTTACCTTTTAAATAGTACAATTAACTAAAATGTCTAAAGATAACAGCTAGCATTGAACCTGTAATCCACCTGTCTTAGCCTTGCAAATGCTGGGATTATAGGGATGCACCACCATGCCCAGTTCTAATATAAAATTTTTAATTTTTTTTTTCTGGGCAAATGTTATTTATAAAATAAAAATAAATTGGATATTGTCTTAAGCAATTTTTTTTTTTTCCTGGTGAATAAAGTCTGTACTTCCTGACCTAGGACCAAGGTCTCTCATGATCTTACCCTAGTTTCTTTTCTAGTTTTGGATCAGGTTATGAGTACAAATAGCATGCACTCTGCTGAACTAAGCAAAAATCATACATGTACCTAACTCCTTTTCTCTGTTAATCACTATATTAATGCAATTTAAGAAATTCCTACCCTGTCTTGTATTGACATTTTATAGATGCCTTATTTATGTTTTTTCCAGGTATGTTATAGTTTCTGGCTCAGTGTGAGTACTTAATAAAATTTTTGAATATTGTTTTCTGTAATATTGTTTGATGTCTTAAAGGATTTTATAATGTCAATGTTAGGGAGAAAAAATAAGTGTGTAATTACCACTACTAAATGTTATCTTTTTAGTTAGTAATGAACCCTAAAACAGCCAGTAATGAATCCTGTAAAAGAAAAACTTTACAGGACCTGTAAAATTCCTGAAGTTGAATCAAAACTTGTGTATATGAATGTGTATTTAGAGAGCAACTTAATGGTTTTTATCATATTCTCCAAAGATCTGTTATGAAATAATTCCAGAAGCAAGTATAAATTCACTGATGAGGCATCAAGTCTGTTGAATTGCCTGTAATCCCATGACTGATAATTCTCAACTCTTCCAGATCCCTCTATTTACAAACAGCTCAAAGTTTTAGATAGCTGTGGTGGATGATTACAGGATCCTTAAATTAGATAAGAGAAAAAAGGAAAAAAAAATTGAAATAGAACCCTACAGCTAATGATACAAAACAACATCCATAAATAATGGTTATAGCATTCTCTGTTGGCTAAAATCTGTTCTTTAAAGTTTATTTTTTCTAAATAAGAACTTCACAAGGGGAAAGACAGAATAATGTTTACCAAATTTCTTTGGCAGTTGTTGTACTTCAAGAATATATTTATTATTGCTTGCCTGTGCTAGAGAGAATTAAGTTCAGAAAGTTTTTTTTTTTTTTTTTTTTAAGTGTTAAAATTTTTGGAAGTACTGTTTTTGAAAAGGTGGATTTCAGTGTCAGGACAGGAAATAACACTAAGTTTGCCCATAACTACTATATTTATACACTTTGGTAGTTAATCTACCTAACCAAAAAAAATCAGTTGTCAATAAATTACTCTATACCATTTCTATGTGTTATTGAAATTATATAATTTAGCCAAATCTTATTTTATAAACAAATAATATATGAGAATAAAAAGAGAAATATTACTTCTATAAAAACTAAGTCAAATTATTTCAAAAGATACAGTAAAGATATCCCTCAAAACAATTTTGTTTAACTTGATGTGAAATAATCAAGTATAATATTAAGAAAAATCATATAAATCTCAAATTTCTATTCCTCCAATTTTACCAAGAATTAACCAGTATATCTCATGTTTCCAAGATTCTCAAATATGTTTTGATATTATTATATGTGTATACAGTACAGGTATAATTGTAGAAATATATATGTATATATAATGTATACTATATGTATCCAACAAAATATAGTATTTTTATAGCTCTTCAAATTTTAATAATGGTCTCATTCTCTGAACTTTAACTTTTACCTCGTTTCTAAATATCTATCATATTTTAGGTTTATTTACATTTAAACTACAGCTTTATTTCATTAATGTTGACTACTATATTTATATTCATGAATATAGCAATTGGCAGTAACCATCATTTATTCAAAATCTTATTTCTACATTAATTCTGATTTTCCTTACAAACATTAAATGCTGCTTTATAATTTTCTCTGCAAAATGCTTGTAAACATTTATTCAACTCCTTTCTTCTCAAAGTAATGTAGGGGTATTGTTACCTTAAAATACTATATACCTATAAGAGTGTCACAGTTTGCTGCCTATCCCTTTTTAATCTTAATTCTTCTTCCTCTAGGGAAATAATTTTCAAATTTTATTCTTCTAATATCCAATCTTTACTTCAATATATCTTAAATATTTTATTCCACTTTTTTTGTGCTTTGTCTTCCATTTTTAATATAACTTACTGCCTTTCTCTTTTTTCGGTATTTAACACATGACAAAATTGAACTAAGATTTTATTTCAAATTTTATTTTATTTTATTTATTTATTTATTTATTTTTTTGCGGTACTGGGGATTGAACTCAGGGGCATTCTACCTTCGAGCTATACCCCCAGCCCTATTTTTTTTATTCTTTATTTTGAAACCGAGTCTCACTAAGTTGTGGAGTGCCTCACTAGGTAGCTGAGGCTGGCCACGAACCTGGATCCTCCGGTCTCAGCCTCCCGAATGCTGGGATTACAAGCGTGCGCCACCACGCCCGGCTATTTCAAATTTTAAATAAAAAATATTCAATGTCAAAATTTTATGTATATCATTTATAAGTGAAACACTGTACTGTATGATTTTCTTTCAAAAACTTTTTTATGAACTGCATGAGGCTTGATTGTTTCTATATTGTTATGCTAACTTGATCTCAAATGTTTTGACAAACTTTTAAGCTGTGTATTTTGTGGCAATCTTAATGGAATAGTTATTCATGAGTTATTTTGTCAATATTACCTACATGTTCCAAACCATTTCTTGAATATTCTGATATGATGTATTTTTCTGCTCCTCCACTTTTTCTTATTGAGATGAGCAATGCAAAAGGGAATACATGCTTTTTGAGTGACAAAAGGAGTCCCAGGTGACGATGAAGTGTGAATGCAGCGGGGGCAGTAGCATATGGAACCTAGGAGTGCTGCTTCTGGAGCCAGACAGCTAGTCAAATTTTGGTTTCAATATTTATTAACTTTGTGAATTAAAGCATGACATTCCTTACTTTTCTTTTCGGGAAATGAAGTTACCTATACTTTAAATATATGATGCAAAAATTGTATATGTATGTGGAAATACTCTATAGTCTTGGCTATTTTCAATCTCTCTCCACATTTATTTTTAAAAATAATCAATGAATATGCATACATATTTTAAATTATTAGACAAGAAATAGGAATAGCTTAGTGATTCTTGACTTGCAAGCTTAAATTTAATACATGAGAGGGTACTAAGACAAGCTATCAAATTATCAATTTAAAATTACCTAGAATAAGAAAGTTTGCGAGCAGCACATTATTGTAGAGACTTATTATGAGTCCAATTTGATTTCGCCTGTGATAGAATGACTGTATCTAGAAAGAGAAACATCAAATATAATCCCTATGATCTTCAGTTTTATATTGAGATTTTATCTTATTCATAAATGGTTAAGAGCATGCAGTTGGAATTGAAATATTATTCTGTAAGCTTCACTGTCTAGAGACTGTCATTCAGAGGTTCCTTGCCAGTGTCTCACTGACAACTTTAGAGCCATAACATGTGGTCTGAGTCCCAAGGCTGGTATCATTTAATTATTGCGCTCTCTTCTTATGGTTTCATTTTTATAATACCCCTTAATCCATGATAATATATTACCTGTGGTTTAAGTCATGACTACTTAGTCACAAAGTTTGGAAAAATGCCAATCTCCAATAAATATTATTGGGAAGAAAAAATCTGTTAATTATACCGCAGATACACACTAGCTACAGTAGACCCTCTACCATTTTCCTACATGTAGAGAAAAGAAAAAAGAAACATCCCATAATGATATTGAAAGCCAGGGGAGTCTGTCAATGTATGTTAGAAATGTAAGGTAATTTTTTATTTGCTGTGAGACAAACACAGCTGGACTGAGAAGATTGGTTAATGGCATTTCTAATCTATATTCTTTCATCTTGCAACATTGTGTTTGCTTTAGTTTGGTTTCATTTTGTTCAGTTATAATACTCAAATCCAGAAACAGAATCTCCTGTAAAGAAAAACAAATAATAATAGTAATATTAACAATAACAATAATAATAACAAAAACAGAAAAGGGAAAGAAGAATTGAAGACAATGCCAGTGTATGTCTAGGAAAAAGGCATATGTTTTTCTAGGTAAAATTCATCTTAAAAAAGCTGATTTCACAAGGTATGATGGTGCACACCTGTAATCCCAGTGCTTAGGAGGCTGAGACAGAGACAGGAGGATTGCAGGTTCCAAGCCAACCACAGCAATTTAGCAAAGCCCTCAGCAACTTAATGAGACCAATCCTGTTTACAAGTAAAAATTATAGGGCTAGAAGTGAAACTTGGAGGTAGAATGCCCCTGGGCTCAATTACTAGCACAAACACAGATACACACACACACACACACACACACACACACACACACACACACACACCACAAAACCCAAACTAACAAACAAATAAAATACAAATGAGGCTGGATGTGGTGGCACATGTTTGTAATCCCAGCATTTGGGAGGCTGAGACCGGAGGATGTGGGTTCGCAGCCAGCCTCAACTACCTAGTGAGGCACTCCGCAACTTAGTGAGACCCTGTTTCAAAATAAAGAATAAAAAAAAAATAGGGCTGGGGGTATAACTCGGAGGTAGAATGTACCTGGTTTCAATCCCCAGTACCGCAAAAAAAAAAAAAAAAAGCAAAAACCACAAAAGAGCTGGTGCTGTATGGTGACAGACTTCTTGATGTAGGTGTTGTATTCTTCTTTTCTTTTAATGTTTTGTGAGTGAAATAAAATAATTTAGTAGATATCCTACTAGATAAGTCACTGTTCTAACCCAATCCCCACCAATAATCTCTCAGTATATTTGCATGCTACCCCTGTTTAAGATACTTTTCTATAAGACATGCAATTTAATTCTATGGTTATCCTATACTTTTTTTTGTCCCAAATTGTGTCATTACTTGAAAATTGATTCTGAATTAATGTAAAAGGAAAGAAACTTGAAGGGACGACTATACCAGGCAGAATAGACTTGTAGTTGACTCAACAAATAATGAAAAAATATTTTGTGATTTTCATGTGTTTAATTGAGTAGGATACTGAAATTATTTTCAGACAATGAAGCTAAATAAATATTTCAATCATTTATTCTAAACTCTTCCTTCTCTAGAGAAAGTAGATTTTTGTGGCAGAGATACAGAATGAATCTTGGCCTGTAACACACACAATCTCAGTCCTATTGTTAAAACGTCTCAGAAGAAATATTTAATGCATACATTTAATCTAACTACAGCCAACAAGACTGAAGAGTCTGTTGACCTACTCTTTCTCATTTCTCTGTTTTACTTACTTGGGATAATGAGTTTATGGGTCTTATGGGTCCTGGTCTAACAGAAATATCTATAGGACCTCATTTTGCATGGGAGCCAGGCTTGGTCTATTGTGGCTTTTACCACATGACTCTGAAAAATGTAAACCCCAAAGCGAAGGAATAAGCAAATCTACAAAACAAATGCCTATAGATTTCTCTGAACTGTTGAGGTCTAAGAATTTCTGACCTCTGTATTTTCCCTTAAAATATTTTATCTCATACATTTAAAGTATATTATAAAATCTATTTCCCATTATTTTTGAAATTCTGTGCTAAGAATTTTTAACTATCTCATCTAGTGCATTGACAAGAATGCCAGCTTTTATTTCCCTTAATTCGAGTTATTTTAAATCTCTTCCGTACATACTTAGTGATGAACTATTCTGATTCCTCTGTGTATGGGCCATGGAGCATGTCACAACAAAAATGAAAAGGGTAAAATCATTAAGACCACATTTTATGTCCACAAGTTAAAGAAAAAATAATAATATGCTTTAAATATTAATTTTTCAGAAGATTTGTTGAGCTTTAGACATGTCTTCATACCTGCAGTACAAAATCTTGACACCCATGAGGCCATGATTTTGCAAAGTTTTATCCAGATATATAGTGATTTCTTCTTCTTGTTTTGATGATAAAAATAAATTTTGCATCATTATTTTTAGAGATATTCTTAAAATATAATTGATCCTAGAAGGGCAATGATAAGCATATCTTAGAAATGTGCTTTTACAATTTCTTTATTTTTAAATGCAACAGTTTCTACCACAGTTTTAAAACATTAAAATAATCTAAGTCATATTTTTTAAAACTACTTGATTTTATTAATAACCACTTAAAATATTTTAGAATAATTTTTCAATTAAAAATTGACCCTCAGTATCTGTGGGTTTCACATCTGGGTATTCAGCCAACCATGGACCAAAAATATTTTAAAAAATTGAATGAAACATTTATACATATTTTTTTCTTATCATTTTTCTCAAACTACACAATGTAACAACAAGTTCTCTTTACAAAGCATTTATAATGTATTAAGTATTAAATTTATCCCCAGATGACTTAAAGTATGTGAGAGGATGTGTGTAGTAGGTTATGTACAATATTATACCATTTCATATAAGAGATTTGAGCATCTACAGATCTTGGTATCCATAGGGTATCCTGAAACCAATTCCAAGGTATGACTTACATTATTAGTAGATAGTTATTAAACACTTATCACATGTCAATTAGCACATATACATAGGAAGAAAAAACCAACTAGTAAGTAGACAATATATCAATTAGTAAGAGGTATTATTTAGAAAAGTAAATGAAGGCAAAAAGGAAAGGTTGATACAAGGCTTTTATACATGTGCCTTATCATGAACATGTGTGTTTGTGTGTGTGTCTTTGCTTTTTCACATATAGTTGATATATTATTTAATATTACTACAGGGCCTCTATTATAAAAATAGCTTTTCCATCTTTATTCTATTCTCTTATCCCTTCTAGTTCCTGTCTGGGGAGAGGTCAAACATTCATTTGAGGAATAGCCAATGGTTCTAAAATTCTAACCTGCTAAGAAACATTCAGATACTGAAAACTTGAAATCTCACCCAAAGGTGTAGTTTAAGGGCAATAGTTAGATTTATATGCTTTTGGATTTCTTCTGAATGTATCGCCAAGGCATAATACACTTTACAAAGGCCTGTAATGGTTCCAAATACTGGTGTTATGTGTAGCTCCAGGTCATATTTTCTATTACAGAAGATATGAGAGTATAAAAATTGCATTGCATAGTGCATCAATAAAAGAACACTGTGGGCTTTATCTTATCTTACAGAAATTTCCAATTTGAAATGCGCATTTCTGTTGTGAAAAGTTCACAGTACTTTCTGCCTCTACTCTCTGAATTATACCCAGGCCATTTTAGGGTAAGCTTTTGTTCTTGTTGAAGATCTATGAACAGAAGTGGTCCTCTGCTGAGGGAGAAACAGGGGGAGTAAGGCAGAGAGCTCACTGCTGATGATAAACCAAGGCAGCCGTCAAAAGCATTCTGCAAGAGATGCAATGAAAGAGTACATCAATTTTCACTGTAATATTGTTTTTCCAAGAAAAAAATAATAAAATAATTTATTGCAAAATCTCCTAGCTTACCTCCTCAGATACTATCTTTTAAAGAAAATTTCTATGAGTATTGTCAAAATAGCATATTCTATGGGGCGATTTACTTCACATTGGGAAGGAAACTAAAAGGAATGAAACACATCTGTTTTCATTTTTCTTGCCTTTTGGGTACTGACTTTGAAATTATTTATCTAGTCTTTATTTTCTGGATGTTCCCTCAATGCAATCCATTTGAATAATATTAATTCTATTTTATAGGCTATTTTTCTTCTGGATCATCCAAGACTCTCCATTAGTAAAAGAGATGTTTCTTAAAAGCATTAATAAAATAACTTAGACTATCTCCTTTTACTTAATAAAATAAATTATTTGTAAATAAATCCAAAATAATTAATGAAATATAGCTATATTAGAAAGCCAATGAAGATGAGCTAATAGAAAATAACAGGAATATTCAGTTTTGTCTTATGTGAATCAGTGTCACAGAAAGAATATTTTAGAGCTGGGCAGTGGAAACAGGAAGATTGCAGGTTCAAGGCCAGTTATAGGGAGACCCTCAAAATTGGCAAGATGCTGTTTCAAAAATAAAAGAGTTGGAGGTATACCTTGGAGGTATAATTTCTTGTATTCAATCACTGCTCTCTCTGAAGAATCTATTAGACATATTTTGTAAATAAATTAATCTCTGGGAATCATTAGGAATTTGAAGGACTTATTTACTCTTAAAATGCTTCAAATATAAGCCACAGGTGAATAAATAATAAATACGTAAGCAAGCTAATTTATATTTTCAAACATACACATAAGTTTAATATGTTAAAGTATTCAGAGTTTAAAAAGTGCATAAATCTCTCCAAGATCCAAAATTTCATTCTACAGATGTAACTCTAATAATATGACTTATAATAGTACTATTTAAAATAACCAGCTCTGTGATATTACTCTGGAAACCTGTAAAGGCTTGCTGACTACATACTGTTTGAATCTATAAAATTTGCACCTCAGACGAATGGGAGTGAACCTACCATATGACCCAGCAATACCACTACTGGGTATATACCCACCAGAATGGAAACCAAATTATCAGAACAATGCATGTGTATCTATGTTTATAGCAGCTCAATTCACAATAGCCAAACTATGGAAGCAGACAAGATGTCCAACCACAGATGAATGGATTACAAAACTATGGGATATGTACACAATGGAATTTTACTCAGCCATAAAGAAGAATAAAATCATGTTCTTTGCAGGGAAATGGATGCAACTGGAAAACATTATGTTAGGTGAGATTAGTCAGTCACAAAGAGTTAAGAAGCATATGTTCTCCCTAATATGTGGATGCTAGGG
>PVLC010047820.1:0-10978 GCA_004027655.1 Graphiurus murinus
AAAAAAAAAAGGATACTCATCAACCTGTATATAGATGAAAAGATAGACAGATATTATTTATATTCATACATATTTTATGCATGCGTATATATATACCTACATACATGTATAGCTTCTAAAGAAAATCCAAATTTCAAAATACCTCTGGCCCCAATGATTTCAGCTGAAGGACTATATTGTCACTCCTATTCAAAAGGAGAAAACAAGCCAGGCATGATGGCACACTCTTGTAATCCCAGCATTTGGGAGGCTGAGACCGGAGGATCACAGGTTCACAACTAGCCTCAGCTACTTAGTGAGGCTCTCTGCAACTTAGTGAGAATCTGTTTCAACATAAAGAATAAAAAATAGGGCTGGGGATGTATCTCAGAGGTAGAGTACCCCTGGGTTCAATCCCCAGTTCCGCAAAATAAATAAATAAATAAATAAATAAATAAATAATAAAAGGAGAAAGCAGTCAATATTATGTAGGGAATCTGGGCATGGTGGCACTTGCTTGTAATCTCAGTACTTGGGAGGCTGAGACAGGAGCATCACAGGTTCGCCGCCAACCTCAGCTACTTAGTGAGGCCCTCCACTTAGTGAGACCTTATTTCAAAAAATAAAAATAAAAAATAGGGCCAGGGATGTAGCTCAGAGGTAGAATGCCCCTGGGTTTAATCCCCAGTACCATGATATGTAGGAAAAAACAGCCAGGATAGGATTTGACTCAAAGCAGGCAGCTTTGACCCCCCACCTGGTAACAAGCAGGATAGTTGTTCCTAAAATTCCTTTTAGACATTGTGTCATTGGATTCTCACATCGGCCCTAGGAAGTAGGTTCTGTAGTTGGCTCCGCTTTGCAGAGAGGGTGCAGAGGCTTAGAAGAATGTGGAAATGTACGCAGACATCCAGGCCCGTCTTTCTCCAGCAGCCTGACTGGTTGTCCCCCGGCTGGTCTGCGCCTGCCACGGCAGCCCTATCACCGTCCCTTCAGACCCTCACTTCCCCACCCTCCTCCACCTGCCTCAGCTCATGTGGCATTCTGGGTGAATGGTGCCCCTGGAGTGGCACAGCCCAGAGCCCCAACTTGGCTTCCTCCCTGGGGCGGGAGCCTCCCTCCTTCGAGGGCCCAGCGGGTGACTCAAGTCTCCCTGCCCTGGTGTTGCGTGGCAGCCGCCCCACCCAACCCCATTCCTGCCCAGCCACCCAGTGTCATCCTCCGGTCCCCTGCCTCTGTGCCACCGAAGGTGATCAGGCTGCGTGGTGATTTCCAATGAGACTCTCGCCCTGGCCTCACGTCCTCCTGAGGCCTGCCTTCCATTGCCCTTGCCTCTCCTTTCCCTGGCTCGGGTCCATTCCCTCCTCCCGGGGGAACACTCCAGCACAGGGAGGCGGAAGAGGGTCAACTGCAGGGAGGATGGGTTCCAGGCCCCGTGTCCTCAGCAGTGTGCTCCCCTCCTAACCACCTCAAAAGACATGGCAGCAGCTCAGGGTGGAGCCAGGGCAGAGCAGGGGACAGGCCTCCAGTCCCCACACAGCAGCCACATTTAGAAAGCTGACCCTGGCAGTCAGACCAAGGGTTCTGCAGGGACCCATGTGTGGTGCTCAGGCACTTGGGTTTGATCCCTTTTCCATGGGAGCAAGTTCATAACCTGGAGAACAGCTAGGTGGCCTTGACCCACTACCAGGAGAAGTCTGCCGATCCCAGGAGTAACCGGGCCTCCTACCAGAGCAGACAGACCCTTACTGGACAAAGGGGGGCTTTTGGAATAGCAGTAAGTCCTGTTAGAGAAATAAGGTGTCCTGTTAGGGTAGCAGAGGGTAGTGAGACCCTCAGCAATTTAGTGAGTTCCTTCCTTCCTTTTTTTTTTTTTTTTTTGTACTGGGGATTGAACCCAGGGGCATTCTACCTCCAAGCTATACCCTCAGCCCTATTTTTTTATTCTTTATTTTGAAACAGGGTCTCACTAAGTTGAGTTGCAGAGTGCCTCACTAGGTAGCTGAGGCTGGCTTCGAACCCAGATCCTCCGGTCTCAGCCTCCCAAATGCTGGGATAACGAGCGTGTGCCACCACGCCCAGCTTCCTTCTTTTCTTTCTTTTCTTTTATGTGGTACTGGGAATTGAACCCAAGGACATTCTGCCTCTGAGCTACACCCTCAGTTCTAATTTTTTATATTTTTTATTTTGAAACAGGGTCTCACTAAGTTGCTGAGACTGGCTATAAACCTGCAATCCTCCTATTTTAGCTACCCAAGTACTAGGATTACAAGTGTGCACTACCACACCTGGACAAGACTTTGTTTTAAAATAAAAATTAAAGTAGAGCTAGGGGTAGTTAAAGGTAGAATGCTCCTGGGTTCAAGCTCCAATATAACAAGAAGAAAGCAAGGAAGGAAGGGAAGAAGGAAGGAAGGGAGGGAGGGAGGGAGGGAGGGAGGGAGGGAGGGAGAATGAGGAGAGGACAAGGGAAGGAAAGGAAAGAAATAGAAAAAGAGAAAGCCATACGTCGGGGAGGTAGCTCAGTGGTACAGTGCTTGCTTAGCACCGTGATTCCCTGGGTTCCATCCCCAGCAGTGGAGGGGGTGGGGGAGGAATTCTAAAAGTAGGGCCTCCAAGGCCATGGTGCCTCAAAAACTGTGGAACTAACAGGACTTCTGAATGGAATGAGGCTCCAGCTAGAATAATGGGGCATCCTCATAGAGTAACGGGGCACCCTGTTATAGTAACAGAATCCTACTGGAGGAACAGGGAGGCTCTTGGGGGTACGGAACATGCTCTGTGGCCTAATCAACTGGGCATCCTACAAAAGTGCTGAGGTCTGGACTTAGAATAGCAAGGGTCTTTGCAGAGGGGCCGGGCACCCTGCAGGAGTCCAGGGGTGGACTGGAGCAGTATAGAAGGCATCATCTGGGAATGGTCCCAGACTCCAGGACATGGAGATTGGTCCCTGGGTCTCACACATCTCTTGCTTGTCTCTTGCAGTCTGCAGCCCCGAGATAGGCCCAGAGCAGCAGCAGTGCCTGGCCAGCTTGATGGGAGCCTGGGGTGGTCGGGCTGGAGTGGGGGGGCCTCACAAGGTGGGATGGGTGGTGTGTGCTCACCTGTAGCCTCCCGGAGTGCCAGGGTCTCATAGCCATCCATCCACTGGTAGGCGGGGAAGTGGTAGACGTGGCCATCGGGGGCACAGATCTGGACGTAGTTGCAGTACCAGGGGTTCTTGGGGAAGAAGGAGTAGCGCTCTTTGTGCAGACGGATGATGATGAGCTCCCCCAGGTCCTGCTGGCACTGGACAGTGTACTCGTCCACCTGAGCGGGACACGAGGCTGGCTGAGCACACCAGACCCTGCCCCGGCTCCTGGAGCTTCCCACTGGCGCCTCACCTGGGCCCTGACCATGCTGGGGAATGTTCCTTCTTTTGCACTGAGGTGGGCAGGGAATATGGGCCTCATTGTTGGGCTTTCTTCTCACCTCTCCAACTTGGCTGTCCTGTCCTGGGCCCATCTACCCAGGGCTGGAAAGGACCTCTCTCTCCAGCTCCTGAGATCCTTTCCTCTCCCACCCTCTTCCCCAGTCACGTGAGGCTGCGGGAACCACGCAGATCCCCAGGAGCCCAGGAGGGCTCGGGCTTCTCATGCCTCCTACAGTCCCAAACTGGGGAGAGGAGGTCCGGCCAGCCCTTCTCCCGCTTCTCATTGAACATGTGGAAGTTCAGAAAGGGCCACATAGATGAAGGGACCTATTCAGGTCACATAGCAGCAGGTGGCTGGGCCTGACGCAAAAGCAGGACTGAAGGCCCATGGAGAGTGGCTTCAGTCGACGGGGCAAGCAGGTCCCCACCGGACAGGCTGGTCTGATGCCATTTTAAGTTGTAGAGAATCCAATGCAAATTTAAGCCAGTTATGATGCAATCTGGCTTCGGCTCGGGAGAGTGAGAACGTGTAAGAATGGAGGGAAGGTGAGGAGGGAGAGAGGCAATGAGAGGGGCCAGAAAAAGGGAGAGACTGGGAGAAGAGGGATGTGGAAGGAGCAGGAGAGAAAGAGGGCTTGGGGAGAGGAGAGATGGGGGGTGGGGGGCGGCTGGAAGGGTCCAGAGACCAGCAGTGTGGGAAAGAGTAGGGAGCCAGATATGGGGAGCCCAGAGACTCCAGAGTGGGTCCTCGGCCCTCCAGCCCCTCCTGGCTGAGCTCTCCCTGGCTCCCTGACCTGCACACTGCCATCCCTCCTGGACCACACGCACGTACTCACCGCCCCCGTGGCAAAGTCCCTCCCGAAGTGGTTCAGCCGCTGCTTGTGGCTCTCTCCTTGGGTCCCCACGATGGTCAGTGAGATGGAGTCCAGTGTTCCCGACAGGAGGTCTGTGCCCGTGGCCACCTTGACTTTGTAGGTGGCCATGGCTTCTCTCCAGGAGGTAAGAGGGGCTCAGTCCCGGTCACTGGGCGTGGAGGGGTCCCACAGCGGGGCCAAGGCAGGCGAGGAAGGCCGTGCACCGAGAGGAGTGAACAGGGCCAGCCTCCGTGGACTGGCCCAGATGAGCTGCCCGTGGTGGCCGGGATGCCAGCCAGGCGGGCTGGGCAGGGCGGGCAAGCTGGTGGCAGTGAGCAGGCGTCTGGGCGCGAGCCCAGTGGGAGCTGTGGGGAGGAACCGCAGGCCGGGCGCAGGGCCTGCCTCTGAGAGGGCGGTGGAAGATGCCTGGGCTGAAGGAGCCTTCAGGGCGTGGGAGCCAGGCCAGCTGAGCAGGGCCCCAGGGAAGTTGGGGGAGGGGGCCAGGCGGGGCCCCAGATCTTTATCAGGCTAATAAGCTCCTTCCTCCTGCTTGCCCCCATTGGCCACAGTGCCCCTGCCGATCAGGGCCCTGGGCAGGGGTGACCTGCATTGGAGGGAGGAGAGTGGTACAACCCTACCCACGACTGGCCTGCTCCAGGACATGGGTCCGTCCTGCTGCCCCGGGGCCTCCAGTTCATGACCGGAGGGGCAGCTGGTGGTAAAGCCGAGGCTCAGGGACCAGATGGGTGCAGAGAGCCACTAGAGGTACTACAGGGAGGAGACTGGGGGTCAGAGAGGAGGTATGTGTTGCTTCCTCTGGGCCAGGGTGAGCTGAGGAGAGACAGGTAGAATACACAATTGGAAGACAACAGAAGTGAAATTTGGAGGACAAGAACGAAGCTAAAGTGTTGAGGGTGAAGTATGTGTGAGGTTTTGGGTTCCATCTCCAGCACTTGGAAGGAAGGAAGGAAGGAAGGAAGGAAGGAAGGAAGGAAGGAAGGAAGGAAGGAAGGGAAAGGAAAGAGCCAAGTATAGTGGCGCATGCCTGTAATCCCAGCTAGTCAGGAGGCAAGTTTGAGGTCAGCTTCATCAATCCAGCAAGACCCCATTTCAAAGAAGAAGAGGAGGAGGAGGAGGAGAAGGAGGAGGAGGAAAGAACTAGGCTACATGGTGGATGATTCCCACAAAGACAGATATGGAATGAAAACCAGATATGAAAGAGGACATGCTTTCTTTTCATTGATACCAAGTTCCAGAAGAAGCGAAACTAAGCACATCTGTACAAGCCAGAGCAATGAGCGCCTCTCAATGGGAGCTGCATAGGCAGCTGGATGTGCTCTCTCTCTGGATCTAGGTGATATAAAGGGCACTTTATGCATTTTACTACATCTGTGTTATCCCTCAATTTTATGAAGGTTACACCCTTACCAGGAAAGAAAAAAAAAAGATGAAGCTAGGAAGAGGGCTGGAATGAGGGCTGGCTTCCAATGGAATCGGGTTTGTCAAGAATCAGCTGGCCCTTCCTTCTCTTCCTTTTTTTTTTTTTTTCCTTCCTGATTGAACCTGGGAACATTCTACCTCTGAGTTACACTCCCAGGCCTTTCTATTTTTTTTTTTTTTTTTTTCAGTACTGGGGATTGAACTCAGGGGCGTTCTACCTCTGAGCTATACCCCCAGCCCTATTTTTTATTCTTTATTTTGAAACCAGGTCTCACTAAGTTGCGGAGTGCCTCACTGGGTAGCTGAGACTGGCCTCAAACCCGGATCCTCCAGTCTCAGTCTCCCAAATGCTGGAATTACAAGTGTACACCCCACGCCCGGCTTCTATTTTTTATTTTGAATTAAGGTCTTCCTAGGTTACTGAGGGTCTTGCTAAGTTGCTAAGGCTGGCTTCGAACTTGTGATCCTCCTGTCTCAGCCTCCCAAGTACTAGGATTACAAGTATGTGTCACCACTCTAAGCTGCCTGCCCTTTCTTTTTTCTTTCTTTCTTTCTCCCTCTCTCCTTCCCTTCCTTTCTTCTTTCCCTCCCTCCCTTCCTTTCTTCCTTCCTTCCTTCCTTCCTGTCTTTCTTCCTCCTTCCCTCCTTCCCTTCCTTTCTTCTCTCTCTCCCTCCCTCCTCCCTCTTTCTCTCCCCACCCCCCATTCCACAAATATATATAGCGCCTGATGCACAAAGTGTTCTATTTTTTTTTTTGGCGGTACTGGGAATTGAACTCAGGGGCATAACCTCAGAGCTATACCCCCAGTCCTATTTTTTATTCTTTATTTTAAAACAGTGTCTCACTAAGTTGCGGAGGGCCTCACTAGGTAGCTGAGGCTGGCCACAAACCCAGATCCTCCAGTCTCAGCCTCCCGATTACTGGGATTACAAATGTGCCACCACGCCCGGCTACAAAGTGTTCTAGACACTGCAGACACAAAGAATAAATAAAATAGCTGGGCTTGGTGGCATATGCCTGTAATCCCAGAAACCCAAGAGGTTGAGGCAGGAGGATCGCAGGCTCCAGGCTGGCCTGGGTGACTTGGTGAGACCCTTTCTCAAAATAAAAAGGGCGTGGTGGCGCACGCTTATAATCCCAGTACTTGGGAGACTGAGAAAGGAGGATTGTGCATTCGCAGCCAGCCTCGACTACTTAATAGGACCTTCCACAACTTAGTGAGACCCTGTTTCAAAAAAATAAAAAAATAATTTTAAAAAATAGGGCTGAGACTATAGCTCAAAGGTAGAATGCCCCTGGGTTCAATCCCCGGGATAGATAGATAGATAGATAGATAGATAGATAGATAGATAGATAGAAAATAAGCCAGGAATGTAACTCAGTGTGAGACCCTGGACTCAGTCTCCAGTACTACAAAGAAAGAAAAGAAGAAGGAGGAAGGGGAAGAGGAGGAGAAATAAAACAGACATGGACACGGAGCTTACTGAAAAACAAACTGGAAGAGAAGAACAAGGAACAGTAAACAATAATTTGTTCACTATAATTATGGATATTACAATGCTCTGAAGAAAAGACAACCGGAGCAGGAGCGGGGTTGGAAGGATGGGGGCTCCTTTCTGATAGAATCACAGCAGCACTGGATCCGATCCAGGCGGGAGGGGGTCAGCCCCGGGAGGGGAGGAGGTGCCAGGACTCAGCTGAGGAGCAGTGATGGAGGGTCTGAGGCCGCATTCAGGGCCCCCGGGGAGAGTGAGGAGAGAGTCACGTTCCCATCCCCTCCTTCCGGGTCTGCCCTCTTTCCTTCCGCCTCCCAGGGGCAGCGCCTGCCAACCAGGAAGCACTGTTTTCCTCCCTGTCACCAGCAAGGGCTGGTCACACAGTGCCAGGGCAAAGTTAGGGCCGAAGGGGGGCTGGGTTCTGAGATGGAGACAAGGTTCCAGTAGGATTGGGGCTAGAAGAGGAACAGGGGGGTGATGGAGCTAAGGATTGAAATAATCTTCTCAAGACTGTAATCTGCACAGGTCACACCTTCCCCCGCCTCAAACCTCATCTAGCCTGGCACAGCTCTTCCTTGCCATGGAATCCTGCTATGTGCCTTTTTTTTTTTTTTTTTTCAGGACTGGGGATTGAATCCAGTGGCATTCTACCTCCGAGCTACACCCCCAACCCTATTTTTATTCTTTTATTTTGAAACAGGGCCTCACTAAGTTGCAGAGGGCCTCACTAAGTAGCTAAGGCTGGCCTTGAACCTGCGATCCTCCCATCTCAGCCTCCCAAGTACTGGGATTACAAGTGTGGCCATCACATCTGTCTGTTATGTGTCTTTCATTCATCAGGGGATGGAAACTGATACAATATAACCCAAGTAATCCCCTGCACTAGTGAAGTTCACATTCTATAGAGGGAAATAGACTATAGTACTTAGTAACCAAATGAATTAAATAGTATGCTAAATGGTGATAAGTGCGGAAAAGAAAAAACAAAGCAGAGGAAGATAATTAAAAGTACAGGGGGGAAGTCGGGTGTGGTGGCACACGCTTGTAATCCCAGCATTTGGGAGACTGAGACTGGAAGATCCAGGTTTGCGGCCAGCCTCAGCTACTTAGTGAGGCCCTCCACAACTTAGTGAGACCCTGTTTCAAAATAAAGAATACAAAATAGGGCTGGGGGTAGAGCTTGGAGGTAGAATGCCCCTGAGTTCAATTCCCAGTACCGCAAAAAGAAAAAAAAAAGTACGGGGTGGGGGGTCAGGCGTGGTGGGAGGCTGAAACAGGAAGATATCAGGTTCAAGGGCAGCCTCAGCAATTTAGTGAGACCCTGTTTCAAAATAAGAAATAAAAATAAGGCTGGGGGTGTATCATAGGGTTAGAATGCCCCTGAGTTCAATCCCCAATACCAAACAACAACAACAACAACAAAAAAAACAGTAAAGTATAGGAGATCTGGGTGTGGTGGTGCACACCTGTAATCCCAGTACTTGGGAGGCTGAGACAGGAGGATCTCAGGTTCAGAGACCAGCCTCAGCAATTTAGCAAGGCCCTGAACAACTTAATGAGACCCTGTTTCAAAATAAAAAAATGTAATGAGGCTCAGATGTAACTGAGAGGTAGAACACCACTGGGTTCAATCTCCAACACCAAAAAGAAAAAAAAAATGTACAGGGAAGAGCTGGGGATGTAGGTCAGTAGTAAAGTGTTTGCCTAGCATACATGAGGTCCTGGATTTGATCACTAGTGCCGTGAAAAAAGGAATTTTGGCTGGGCGTGGTGGCTCACGCTTGTAACCCCAGTACTTGGGAGACTGAGACAGGAGCATCGCAGGTTCATGGCAGCCTCAGCTAGTTAGTGAGATACTGTTTCAAAATAAAGAATAAAAAATAGGGCTGGGGGTGTAACTCAAAGGTAGAATGCCCCTGGATTCAATCCCTAGTTCTGCCAAAAAAGAATTATGAAAATATTAAAAATAGGTGGGGTTTTTTTTGTTTTGTTTTGTTTTGTTTGCGGTACTGGGGATTGAACCCAAGGGCATTCTACCTCTGAGCTATACCTCCAGCCCTATTTTATTTTTATTTCAAAACAGGGTCTTGCTAGATTGATAAGACTCTCACTACTTGCTAAGCCTGTCCTCGAACCTGCTATCCTCCTTTGTGCATCACCACGCTCAGCTAAAAATGGATTTTAAACATTAAAATAATAATAATAATAATAATAATAATAATAAGCCAGGCATGATGACACATACCTGTAATCCCAGTACTTGGAAGGTTGAGACAGAAGGATTGCAGGCTAGAGGCCAGCAAGTCGTAATTTAGTGAGACCCTGTTTTAAAATAAAAAACAAAAAAGGGCTGGGGGTGTATCTCAGAGGCAGAAGCCCTGGGTTCAATCCCCAGGTCCCCGGTACATCATACATTTTTTATTCTTTATTTTGAACCAGGATCTCACTAAGTTGCAGAGGGCCTCACTAAGTAGCTGAGGCTGGCCGTGAACCTGGATCCTCCCGTCTCAGCCTCCCAAGTACTGGGATTACAAGTGTGTGCCACCACGCCTGGCTGGAAAGGGACTTTTGAATAAAGACCTGAAGGAAGCAAGGTCACCTCCTTCCATCCCAGGGCCTTTAGACTTAATGAATGCCTCCTCTACCTTCTAATCTTAGCTCAATAATTACTTTTCCAAGGAAGGTCAAATTTAACTACTAATGCCTCTCACAGCACTCTAGCTAACGTCCCTGAGTGCTGTCCGTTGTCCCTACTAGATTAGACTGTAAATTGGTTTTCTCCTTGGACTCAAAGCACGATTTTTCATGGTCTGGCGGGTTAGTGATAAGAAGGAGGTCCAGGAAGGGGGTTGAATTGGGTGAAGGTCCGAGAGGGGAGCAGGGTTGAGCTAAGGGTGGGGATGACACAGGGAGTGCTGTGGGGCGGGGAGGAGAAGGGAGAGGATGAGGGTCAGGCCCCAGCTCTGGGTGACTGGCAGGCTGTCTCATCCCCCTGGGCACAATGTCATCTGGGGCTGAGGACAGGAGCTGCCAGGCCGGTCAGGCCCGACTTCCTGGGCTCTGATCAGTCACCCCAGTGACTCCTGGGAATCCTGGGATCCTGAATATGCAAATGTGTGCATATGTAAGATGCAAATTCCATGCAAACGCTCCCAGCCTCCCGCTTTCTAGCCACTCCTCTACCCTGGAGACTGTGCCCCCAGGGGCTGCTAAGGTCTGGGGAGGAGCAGGGTGATGGAGGGGACAAATTGAGGCTCAAGGACTTGGTAACTGGCACCACCAGGTGCCTCTGGGATGCAGGGTCCTAGGGCATCTGGAATGAGAGGCCCAACCTTAACATTTCTTATCCACTGTATGCGGGGTAGGGACACATGGGCCCCTGGAGGGCCGTGGGGGCACACAAGGGGACTGAATTATAGAAGAGGATCAGCATAGCTGGGGTGGGGAGGGGTGGCCCATGTCCGTGATCCCAGTTCTGAGGAGGCCGAGATGGGAGGATCACACATTTAAAACCAGCCTCAGCAAATTTAGTGAGACTCTAAGCAACCTAGCAAGACCCTGTTTCAAAATTTTAAAAAAGGGGCCAGGCGCAGTGGTGTACACTTGTAATCCCAGTACTTGGGAGGCTGAGACTAGAGGATCCTGGTTCGCTGCCAGCCTCAGCTACTTAGTGAGGACATTCGCAACTTAGTGAGACCCTGTTTCAAAAATAAAGAACAAAAAATAGGACTGGGGATGTAGCTCAGAGGTAGAATGCCCCTGGGTTCAATCCCCAGTACTGCATAAGAAAAAAAAA